>JAHIAM010000200.1:0-21707 GCA_021605205.1 Aegilops longissima
CCTCCTCGTGAGCCAGCCTCACGAGGCCGTGCTGAGAAGCTCCCTGCCGTCCGCCCAGCAATCTGGCCCCTCGCGAGGTCTTGAGCTTGTGTTGATGAAGATGGGCGTGATGGGCCCCCTTGAAACCACGCCGCGGGAGCGAGGCGAGCAAGTCTGGGGACCCCGTTCCCGAGCGCCAGCAGTAGCCCGGGCCCAAAGCGGCGCCGGACTGGCAGCGAGAGAAGCGAAGGGGCAAGTGTGAGCGCCCTTGAGCCCTAACAGCCTGCGGCCTTGGCGCCAGCGTGGCGGTTGATTGGGCGTGGTGCCTTTGTTCCCCATGCCTCCTTATTTTGTGCCATGCTAAGCGGACTCGTAGCCGCACATAGTCGCTCCCTTTTGGCTGCTCGACCGTCCCCGCTCTTCCTCCTCTCGAACTCCAGCTTACGCTCCCAATCCAATCTCGAACCTTCCCCCCCTTCCGTTGCAATGGCTCCGGCGAAGAAGGGAAGAGGAAAAAGCCCATGCCTCCGCCTTGCTCGTCGTCGTCGGCCCCGCCGTCGATCGGTCGATCATACTCAATCGAGAGGGCACTGGGCAAGGTCAGCTCGGCTTTGGCCACCATCTTTATGAATCTTGGCGGACGGCGGCCTGGCCCGCGTCCCTTCTCCATCGGCGGGATAATCACTGAGGTCCGGTATTTTGCGGCGCCACGTAGGCGGGCTGGTTCCCCCCTTTCCGATTTCTTCAATCTTGTGCTCTCCACTATCAGATCCATATGATGCACTTGGGTCCAGAATCCATCACTCTTCTTGCGGTCTTCGCCTTTGTTTGCGAGACGATGATGGGCATCCTTCGCTCAGTTGCCTTGCTGTGCCACTTCTTCTCTCTGCGCCTTGTTGACCCCACCCAATGTTCGGGGTGTGTGAGCTTCATTGCTGCATCTGAAACAGCGGCTTCAGGGATTGACTTCAGCCTTCCTCTGCTCACGCTTTGGGTTCGCGGCGGTGGTTATGCGTGGGCGTGTGGGTGCCCAGCCCCTGCCGTCGGAGCCATCTTCGCTTTGCTGTCCCCAATTCAGGCTGGGGCGAGAGGCGCTCACGAGTTCAGCTTGTCTTAAATGCAGCGCCGCTTTGCGTTCTTGAGGAGCTCGGCGTGGCCGGTGCCCGAGGTGGTGAAGGAGTTCCTGCTATGCCGTGTTGCCCCTCTCAACATCATTCTCGCGGATGTGGGCCTTGGTGAGCGTGAAGACTGTATGAGGCTCGGAAGAGGACTGGCGCTGGCGCTGAGGAAGGTGCTCTTGGTCTTGGTTGGGGACCCTACTCTGGCAGCATCCGACACGGGGGGGCCTTGTTGTACTTCTGCCCGAACAGGGGCGACTTTGTAAGTTAGATGCCCGTCTTCGACGAATGGGGGCTGCGCCCCGCTGGCCTCCGGGGGTCTCGCGAGAACCCAGTGGTGGTGGCCGCCCTTTCAGCCGGCCACGGCGGCTCTTCCTCGAGTGGGGGGCAGGGAGGCATGGGCAGCCGGAGGCGGGGGCCTCACGCCGGGTAGCCAGCGCCAGGTGGCGCTCTTGAGGAGCAGCTCCACGAGGCCCAGGCTGCAGCGGTGGGGTGTGAGCAGCTGCCCGAAGTGCTACTTGGTGAGGCCCTGGGGCCCAGTTACTCTTCTTGGCGAGGTGACCGTGGCGTGCATCGGTAAGCGCCCCGGGCGGGTGCATGGCGCTCCTTCCTTGTCGCGGTGACCCTGCGCTCAACTCTGGGTCGCTTCGCGTGGACTTTGAGCTCTCCGGAAGAAGGGAGGCCTTGGTGGCGATTACCCTTGTCGCCCGGTGAGCGTGGAAGTGCCGCCACCGATGGTAAGCCTTCCCTTTTCTAGCTCTGATCATACATTGCTTTCTTGATCCTTGCTCCATGAGCCCTTCCCTTGAGCTCACGGAGATGGCTGAGCCATCCCCTTGGCTCCGCCCTCTCCGCCGTCTTGAGCACTCCGAGCAGCGAGCCCTCGTGGTGAGGCGGTCGGAGGCGAACCATCTGAGGCGCATCGCGGCCCAGCGCCTCGCGACCTTCCTTCTGCGAGCCTTCTGTGGCATAGCCAGCCTGCCGTGGGCTTCTTGTGCAGTCGTCGACCGCGATTGGCTGAGTATTCCTGCACTCTTCTTTAGGGGATGGGCTGGCTCTGGCGGGAACGGCGGCGTGCCCGGCCGTGGTGGCGCCAGCCCCTGCCGGAGGGCAGTGCTGATCGTGGCCCCGGCGCTCGCTTGGGGCGGATGATGGTGTGGAAGGCGTGCTTGGCGCGCGGGGCGTCGCGCTCGCCCAAGGTTTCTTGGGAGCGGTGATCGGTGAGCCTGCTTGGTGAAAGCTCGTGATGAAGGCAGCGCCTCGAGGCCTAGGGCTGCGCTGGCAGCGGAGGCCTTGTGGCTGGCTGTTGCCCTGCGTGCCATCAGCGTGATCTTGACAATGAGGAGGCCAAAGGCGTCCTGGCGGCCTCTCGGGAGGTCCGTTCTCGGGCGTTGAGGAAGGCTCGGGAAGCTGACCCGCGGCGAGGCGGCGGAGGCGCGGCGGGAACTCCTGGCCCGATGCGCTCGCTGGAGGAGCAGGTGGAGCTGCGTGAGGCGGCCCTTACAGCCGATGAAGGTGTCCTCGGGCGACCAATGAGCTCGAGCGTGAGGAGGCGTGGCTGGAAGCCATGAGCAGCGCTGCATCTGAGCGCCTAGAAACAAGGGGCGCTTGGTGGCGAGGCGGAGGATGATGTCGCTCTTGCGGGAAGCCCGTGTCCTAGAGGAGGTCGGGTGTCGGGTGGCGGCAGAACCTTGGGCGAGTTCGAGGAGAGGATGGGGTTGATCGGGCTGAGGCGAAGGTAGGACCGCTGCCTTGAGGCCAAGCAGGAGGAAGTGTGGCGGGCCGATGCTTCTCGGGCCGCCCTTGTGCCTGGAGGAGGAGTTAACTACCTCCCGTCTTGAGGTGCTTCTTCTTTGCCAGCAGGTGGGCCAGGTGAGGCCGTCGTGCGAGAGAATCTGGGACGAGATCGCTTGTATCAGATCCGGAGCATGAGCACGACCCCATACTCCTGCGCTCGGGAAAACCAACACAGCCTTAGGTAACATCTGCGGCGGTGTTGGTGAGCCGCCTGTGATTAACTACACCGGCAACCTTGAGTTCTTCACGGCGTGGTGACTCGGTGGGCGCGGTCGGTCGAGCCAGAGGTTGGTGGAGGAGAGGCAGCGGCCTGCTCGGTAGCGCCTTTTCTTGCGTCTTGAGCCATCTCCGAATATGGACCCCCCACCGACTTGGCGCGCCATCGCCCAGTACCCCAGGCCGTCCAGGCGACTGGCGCCAGGTGGAGGACAACGTGGGCGCCCTCGTCGGACCTTCGCTTGAGATAACGATGGTGTGATCATGGCTGCTTTGATGAAGGCGGCGTGGTGAAGCGGCCACTGGCCGCTGGTGACAAGCGAAGGCGATGGCGAAGCGGCGGCCTTGACAACGATTCAGGGGAGGTGCCCCCGAGGATGCATTGGGATTTATCCGGTGGCTGCGCGTCGTTCTGTTTCCTTACCCCTGCATGAATAGAGCTCGAGGGTTTGCCACAGCGGTTGTGAGAAGCATTTGTGGTGGAGCCCTCATGTAAAACTTGTGTTACATGTATTACTTGATGCTATATCACCCGTATACTGCGCCAAGTGGCTGGTGTAAGTGCATCTAGTGCCACCTAGTTGGTTTTGGAGTATTGGCGACAAATGTGGTTGAGGACTAATGCGTTTGTGAGAATTGCAGGATAGCATGTAGTGTCCCTCATTGATTGGTTTACCTACGGAGATGACCCTAAAATGTATGAAGACATTGGCGACAATGGTGGTATGTGAAGATATTCACATTGAAGACTATGACATGAGAAGACATTGAGTGAAGACTATGGGCCTTGAAAGGCGTGTCGTTTAGTTGTTTCCTTTTCTTCTTTGTTGAGTCATAGGAACCACCGTCTTTGTTAAGTGGGGTCCAAGTGATCATAGTCGAATGTGTAGTGATGCTCAACCCAAATCCTATGTCTTGACGAAGACAATGAGAACAAAACTTATCGAGCTGGATGAGTCAGCTTTGCTTGTAGCCAAGTAAAGTTGCCGTGTGTGTTTGAAATCGACCGTTGGAACACGTGTCGGTTCCTTAGTGACCGGGGTCATTTCGGACATATCAGGTCGGGTTGCCTAGTGGCTATAAATAGCCCACCCCTACACCATAAATTGGTGGCTGCTCGGAGTTAGTGCGACTTTTGTCGTTTGAGAGCAACCCACCTCGAAGCCTTTGAGAGAGAAAATCCTTGCGAGACAAAGCCCAAACACCCGAGCCAAAGAGTGTTAGGCATCACTTGAAGTTTTACATGCATGTGACCTAAGACTTATTACACTTGAGGGCTGTGAATCCTCCGGCCGGTTAGGCGTCGCGTTACGAGCATCCAAGAGTCATTGTGGATTGCGGTGAGCATGATCTGTGAAGGTTGGAAGTCTACCTTGAAGACTTACGAGAGTGATTAGGCGAGGAATATGTGTCCTTAGCTCAAGGGAATAAGGTGAGGATGCGGTCTTGAGTTGAATCTCAGCCTCCCTAACCAGATGTCAGTTGTCCTGACAAGCTGGAACTGGTCAACAAATCATGTGTCTTCAACAAGTGGTGGTTCTATCTTCTCCCTCTCTTTACTTAGAGTTTGTCTTCGTGAAGTCATTGCCTATCTATCATACCTGTTTGACTTCATTGCTTGACTACTTTTGTTGATTGGCTTCTCACTATCTTCCATCTTGATCCTTACTACCAAGCTGCTATTAGTCTTGTACTTTCACGTTATTGCATACTTGACTATGGTTTGCTTGTTGTAGTTTATCTTCGCTGCATATCAATTAGGTCATTTCTATTGTTTGTCTTTGAAACATCCGTGTTTTGAAGACTTTCCTAAAATCACCTATTCACCCCCCTCTAGTCGATAACTAGCACTTTCAATTGGTATCGAGCAAGGTACTCCTTGTTACGTGTGATTCGGTTTAACCACAGGTTTTAGCTATATCATTGCAGGGATAATCAAAGTCTCCGCTGCTTGCCCGTGTTCGATGGGCCGACTATCCCTCTTGGAAGAATAAGATGCATGCATCTTGAAGCCATGATGTCGACCTACGGTATGTCGTCAAAGCGGCGTTCCCAAAACAGTGAAGGTGTCACCCTGCTGATGTCAAGAAGTTCATTCAAGCTGGACTCCTTGCAAAGAACATCATCGTGGTCATCGACCAAAGGGCGGTATGGCCGTGTGAGTGCTCTGAAGCGTCGAAGCTAGTGCAGGACTAGCTATCCAAGGTCAGCGAAGCGTCTCAACCGGAGAGATCAAAGGATCGGTGTTCTTGCAACCTCTTCAACGCTTCAAGAAAGCGACAATGAAAATGTCCAGCTCACGTTTGATCGCCTCACGACATCACAAATGAGCTTCATGCTCTCGGCGCCCTTGAGATCACCAAGCATGAAATCGTCAAGACACTCTGAGATCCTTGACAGCTCTTTTGACACCCTTGCCCTCATGATACAAAACGTCCGACTTCAAGACACTCGATCCGTCGATATACTTGAGAGGCTCAACACACATGAGTTCGACTTTACGAGAAAGAGATATCTATGGTCCCAACTATGGCGAACTTCGCTTTGAAGGCAAAAGTTGTTTCCTCATCGAAGAAGAATCATTGCGGTTACGATGATCACGAAGACATTGGAAAGGAACTTGCTATGCTTGTGAAGAAGTTCGAAGTTCACTAGGAAGAAAGGCTTGAGAAAGTCTTCACGATCCAGCTCAAGAAATGATGAAGCTTCCACTCATGACTACAAGAGAGAACTGTCACAAGTGCAAGAAAAGCTGGACACTATATCTACGAGTGTCCACGGTGGGACAATGAGAAGAAGAAGAAGAAAAGCAAGGAATATGATTCTGATGACAAGAAAAAGAAGAAATCTTCAAAGTCTTCTTCCAAGTCCTCATCAAAGTCTTCATCTCATAAGAAGAGCTCATCTGGCAAGGCTCGAGCTTTTGTTGGCAAGGAAATGGATTAGGAGGAGGAATGCATTTACGAGGAGGTGGAGGTGGAGTCGAAGAGGAGTCCGACCCTGGCGTTGCAAGTCGGCTTTAGCCACAGCCTATGTTGCCAAGTCCATCTTCAACCTTGAAGACAATGACTTCTACACCAGTGGCTGAAGGCGATGACAAGGGCGACCCTGCTCCCACCCTCTTGCTTCATGGCGCGCGGTGCCAAGGTAAAATCACGTGATGCTTACTTTCAAACATCAAGTGAAGATGACTCTGATTGTGAATCAAACCCAGCTACAAAACACTTGCTAAAATTGCAGCGAACAACAAGAGCTATGGAACATACTCAAAACTGTTGAACAAAAGCGATGACACATTGGGCAGCGGAAATGACCGTTCACAGTCCTTAGTTGAAGACATTAAAAATCTTCATGCTAAGTACCAAGAACTTGAAAGTCGTCATGAAAGCGCTCTCAACTACTCATGAAAAGCTCTCCTATGATTATCTTCAAAGGAAGCAAGAGCTTGAGAAATTGAGGCGGCTCATGAAGATCTTCAAAAGAGAATGAGTCACCGGCGCTCAGCAGATCAGTTCCGCTCGAGGATGGATTTGAACCACCATGTCTAAAATGTCTTGGCGTGATATCGCTACCTCTGTTGCTGAATGTTCAAGCTGCTGCTATTGTTGCATTGTCTTCAACTACTAATGTGGTAACTAACCCCTCTGCGGAGGATACCCTTGCTATTCTTGATGAAAATGCTAGGTTGAAGACATTGCTTGAAGCAGGGATGTATAAAAGTGCGAAAGGGCATCGGACACTGCGATGTCCTCAAAAGCGGATTCGAACCAAAACCCTAGGAAGAGGGTGTTGGGTTCGAGAGGAAAATGAATGTTGATGGTTCCTCTTTGGAAGCTGGCGGTATCCCAAAACCACATGGGTTGCTGCAAAGGGACCTTCATGGATCCATCCACCTTATGGCTTTACTGTGCTAACCCTATTATCATTGATGAATCCTTTGATGCAAACTATAAGCTGTTCAAGAATCAGAATGGTGAAGTGTTTGCGGTATATTGGTACTAGCTGCAGGAATGGACCGCCTATGAAGAAGATCTGGGTTCCCAAAAGCTGTCTTGAGAATCTTCCGATGAATGTCATCATGACACCACAGGAAGAAGACAAACCCAGACCTAAGGCGTCATATGGTCCAAAGGCTTCATACAGACGGAGGACTCACAGAGTCACCCTAACGCCAATGTTTTGCGGGAAACCGTACTCAAATTTATGAATATGGCGTGTGTCTTCAAACCGCTATGTTCATAGAACTAAGAACTTTACCTTATTCATATGAGTATCATTCATCTCCTGCAAGGCTATTTGCTAGGGCTCCAAAGCGAAGTTCTCGGATCTGCACTTAGACTCATTGCTTCTAAGCCACCCCGAAGATGTGGGTGGTTAAGAAGAATTAACTCTCTTTTGCGAGGAAAGGGTCTCGGCCGAAAATCAAAGGCGTCGATGCTATTGGGGGACCTAAAACATCTTGTAGGGCACAAGATCAAATGCCCAAATGGTCTCACTATGTATTTTGTTCTGAATCGTTTGCCATTCATCCTATCAGTCCTAATCTTGATTTAAGCTTCAATAATCCACTTGCCCGTCAAATGTTTATGCTTCACAATGCTCTTGGTGAAGCCTATCCCCTAAGCTGTCTTGTAGGGTATGACACCTCATGCTTGAGAATGGATTATGGACAGTGGATGCACTAATCATATATTGGTGATCGAAGTCTTCTCATGGACTCAACCTTACGTCCATCGGACAAGAGTCACATCACATTTCTTGACCTTTGGTAAAAGCAAGGTATTGGGTCTAGGTAGAGTTGCAATCTCAAAGGATCAACACATGGATAAAGTGATGCTTGTTGAATCCTTGGTTTCAACTTGATGTACATCTCAATGCTTTGTGACTTGAACATGATTGTGATATTCGGAAAATATCGTTGCCTTGTACTAATGGAATCGACAAGTCTCTAGTCTTTGAAGGGTATAGGAAAGATGATCTATACATGGTAGATTTCTCGGCAGGTCCACGACTTGCCGTATGTCTTCTTGCAAAAGCTTGAATCTTGGCTCTGGCATCGGAGGCTGGGGCATCTTGGCATGAGGAACTTACACACACTGCGCCAAGAAGAAGCATGTCATAGGCATCGAAGGTGTCAAGTTCAAGAAGGATCATTTGTGTGGTGCTGCGAAGCTGGAAAGATGACTAGGGCAAAGCACCCTCGAAGACAATCATGGCGACATCTCAACCCTTGAGCTGTTACACATGGATTTGTTTGGCCCTACTCATTACTCTACCCTCACAACAACTGCTTGTCTCTATGGCCCGTCATTGTTGATGACTACTCAAGATACACATGGGTGCACATAATTCTCTACAAGGCTGAAGTGCAAGATGTCTTGGGCAACCCATAATCGAGCAATGAACAATTATGGCGTCAAGATCAAGCATATCGAGTGATATGACCTTGAATTCAAGAACACGGACTTGATCTTTATCTGGATACCATGGGAATCACTCATGAGTTCTCTGCTCCATACACACCTCGACAAAATGGCATCGTGGGCGCAAAAGCAGAACCCTCATTGAGATGGCTCGAACAATGCTCGGCAGTACAAGACACCAAGAAAGTTACGGCTGAAGCTATTGATACAGACTGTCACGTCATCAACGTGTTTATATCCATAAGCTTACGAACAAAACATCCTATGAGCTCCTTCTTGGCAAGAAGCCAAATGTCGATTACTTGAGTATTTGGGGCTAAGTCTGGATCAAGGATCCCCATCACAAGTCAAAATTTGAACCCAAAGCTCACGAAGGCTTCATGCTCGATTCTGGAAAGGACTCGCACTCCTCTGAGTCTTCAACCTTTATCTCTACAAAATCGTCGAAGCGTAGGCGTGCGATTTGATGAAACCAATGGTTCACAAAGAGAGTTCTGCCAAGTACACTAGGCGAAGCTCCACCCAGCGAATCTATCAAGCTAATGGGAGCTGGTGAAATCATGCCTTACGAAGCACAACGAAAAGGAACTTATCATTTCTGCACCTAACCAACGAGAAGACAATGCTCGACTGAAGACAATCCTCCGAATGATGACAATGATCGGCAAGAGCAAAGTCTTCGTCCAGTTCATCCTCGAGTTGCAAATGAAGTACAGATTGAGAAGATAATCGATAGCATCAATGCACTGGTCCGCTTACTCGCTCAAAAGCAACACAACTAGCAAATTTCTGTGGGCACTTTTCTTTTGTGTCAATATCGAACCCAAGAAAGTTCTTGAAGCCTTTATGGAACGAGAATGGATACAAGCTATGCAAGAAGAACTTCAGCAGTTCAAGCTAAACAATGTTTGGGAACTTGTCAAGCGTACGACCCTCGAAAGCATAACATTATTGGCACCAAATGGATATATCGAAACAAGCAAGATGAGCATGGTCAAGTAAATCGTCGAGAAACAAAGCACGACTTGTGGCTCAAGGATATACTCAAGTTGAAGGAATTGACTTGATGAAACATTTGCTCCTGTAGCTAGGCTTGAAGCTATTAGCATACTACTAGCCTATGCTAACCACCACAACATCTTGCTATATCAAATGGATGTGAAGAGTGCATTTCTCAGCGGCAAGATTGAAGAAGTATATGTCGCTCAACCACGGCTTTGAAGATCCAAAACATCACGATATGGTGTACAAGCTAAATAAAAGCCTTGTATGGCCTCAAACAAGCTCCTCGCGCTGGTATGATCGATCAAAGACTTCACGAAGAGCAAAGGCTTCAAACCTGGATCCCTTGATCCCACACTCTTCACGAAGACATATGATGGTGAACTGTTTGTATGCCAAATATATGTGGATGACATTATCTTGGCTGCACCAACGGAAGTATAGTGATGAATTTGGATACATGATGCAAGAACAATATCGGATGTCCATGATGGGAGAGCTCAAGTTCTTCCTTGGTCTTCAAATTAAATCGACAAAGGAATGGCATCTTTATATCTCAAGAAAAATACCTCCAAGATTATGCGAAGAAGTTTGGAATGCAAGAGTGCAAAGGATACAGCGCGTAATGCCGACCAAACACCATCTGGGTCCGGCGACAATGGTAAAGAGTTCGATCAAAAGGTATACCGCTCCATGATTGGTTCCTTACTTTACCTATGTGCATCTAGGCGGATATTATGCTTAGTGTTTGCATGTGTGCTCGATTCAAGCGGCACCAAAGGAATCGCATCACTTAGCTGTGAAGCGAATTCTTGATATTTGGCTCACACCCCAACACTCGGATTATGGTATCCAAAGGGCTCAAAATTTGATTTGGTTGGATTTTGGATGCTGATTATCTTTGGTGACAAGGTGGATCGCAAGTCTACATCAGGCACATGTCACTTTACGGGGCGATCACTTGTCATTGGTCTTCAAAAAGCGAAGCGTGTATCACTCTCAATTGCTGAATCTGAATACATTCTTCTTTGGATCTTCTTGTGCTCGGCTTCTATGGATGAAACAAACTCTCAAGGACTATGGCATCAATCGAAACAAGTACCTCTCTTCTGCGACAACGAAAGCGCCATCAAGATTGCCAACAATCCAGTCCAGCACTTTCGAAGACAAAGCACATTGAAATTCGTCATCATTTTCTCGGGGATCATGTCATGAAGAAGATATTGACATCATTCCGTCAACCTTTGAAGAGCAATGGCGAGATATCTTCACAAAGCCCTTGGATGAGAAAAGGTTTTGCAAATTACGGTGTGAGCTAAATATCTTGGAATCCTCAAATGTCACTGTGATCAAGCACACATCCTAACACTTATGCATGTTGATGACTTAGATGTGCAACACACGAGTAACGTATATCTTCAATCAATGAAGACTTACATTACGAGTGTGAATACATTAACGTGGAATTTGACTTGAGCGCCACGATAATTGTGCGCCGATATGCAGGTCTAATACTTCCTATCTGATGAGTAGCATACCACCAAATTTCTTTGTTTGAAGTGTTTCACTCATGGCGTTATTTCGCAATATCTTAGCATTTGATTTGTCTTCAACTTCAACCTATCTTCATGATTTTCTTCACTATGATGATTTGGTTCTTATATATATATATATATATATATATATATATATATATATATATATATATATATATATATATATATATATATAGTTCATCCTCTACAACATTCACTTATAGCTATGTCTTCCAAGTTGAATCTTTTGAACTAAGTGAATGTGATGGGACCCCAATCTCTCTATGCTTTCTATCTCAAACTCTATCTGTCCAAATCATATGCATTCTATTGAAGCTGGCGAATGTCTTCTCTGCGTCCTTGTCGTGAGAAGACACGAGACAAACTTTAAGTCTGTTTTAAATGATTCATCCTTATTGTTGAAATCCGGGGCGGAGCGACCATCAAACAAACTGGCGGGCGTGGGAGCGATGGGACAACTCGAGTATGTTGCATGCTTGCCACGTGCCCCTCGGATGTGAACCGCCGAGGGCACTGCGTAATTGCTGTGCCGCACACCTCCTTATAAATACATGTCCCTGCGGTAAAGACCTTCTTCCACCTCTCCACCTCGTCAAAACCCTAAGCGCCACCGCTAGCTCTCGGCGACACCGGCGACAAGCGCTTAGCTGCTGCGACTTCTCCGGCGCCGTCCTCACGCCCGACGCGAACATCTCATCTCCGCCGCCGCCATAGGTGTCCTCCGTCGCCAAGTTAGGGCACGGTGGATTGAACTGCTCGGCTTCCTCTTCTTCCGTCTAGCAGTTCTTGAGTGGTAAATATAACTCTATTTTACCATCTTTTGATCTTCAAGATTCATCCTACTTACCAAAATTGGTTTCTGCCCATACAATGTTAGATCTATTACATGCGCATCTCATCTTGCCTAGTATATTCACTTAAGCTTCACAACTAGTTAGATTCCTCACTTGTACTTATTCACGGATTCGTACAAATCTGGAACCAACTCTCGGCGTATAAGTGAATGTCTTAGCATCATGAGGTCAATGTCTTCAAACTGATTTATCTTCAAAATCTTACGAGAATGCATATGACCTCTTCCCTTCCTCGCATCTCTAATCTGTCACGGTACATGTCCGTGGGAGAATCCTTGGTTCTCATAGTGCGCATTCGTTTGCAGAATTCTTACTGACATCAAACTAACTCTCCGAAGCGAGTTCTGTTTGTCCAGCAAGCGCAAGCCTTTGAAGCCTTTGAGCGTATTGAAGCCATTCAGTTTGAAGTTCATGGCTGCGAGATAAATCGATCGGGAAGAGGCGGCGGAACAGCGTCGTGAGGAACCTCAAAAGATCTGCTGATGACCTCATGAGCTTTACAAGACAGATCGAAGAGAATTACAATCAGCGCAAGGCCGAATCCAATGGATTCGTCGATATTAGGCTGAACAATGGTTCAAGTACAATTTCGTCACACAGGAATATGCGAGAAGAATGCTATCGAAGCCCTTGGGGTGATATTCTTTTTGAGGCCTTCCACCCAAGAACATGGCTGAAGCTATTGCACAAGGTTTCTATCCTTGTATGGTCCGTGGACCTCGGCTGAAATGCCGACCGCGTCTTTGCTCACGGTGTCGTGGCGATAATCTCTTCAAGCGCAACTTCCGGCATGCAAAGGCTTGACCAAGAAAACAAGAAGTCATTGGGATTAGACTTCAACCTGGTCCCTCTGCTCCCCGTCTTGGCGGCTCACGTGATCTTGAACCCAATGTCATCGGTCCCTTTTCAAACCTTGATGGCCTCATCACTTACATCTTGGTCCAAGGTGCCAAAGTGGATCACTCGATGACGATCTGATTCGATGAAGCCCGGCTCTGCTCTGCTCTGCTCCAAAGCGCGCGAAGCAAAAGAAAGTCAAGGCTTCAAAGTCAGCTGCTCCTCCAAAAGCTTCACGTGTGAAGCCAGCAGCTCTTGCACCTCCACGAAGCGATTGTGCGATCTGAAGATCAATCCGTATCTCCAAGAAGGCGGAGAGAGAAAGAAAAATGTCAAGAATCTTGAGCATGACGACTCCTGCTGCCATTCTGCGTGAAGAGCACATTGATCATCGATGATGAAGATCTTGCGAGATGATGCTCTTGAGCAACTTATCAAGAGCAAGAAGAAGCGAAATCTTCAACAATTTGCCTCTCTTTGATGTGGCAATCATCCATCACTTCATTGATGAGTGGTTTGACACCCCAAACATCAACTTTGAAGATCTGCAACTTCCTATTGGCCTCGGCGTCTCTTTCAATGGCGCCATTGCTACGAGCTAGCTCTTGCTCGGCGCATTGTTGAGCTGAAGCATAAGATTGACTATGAGAAGGCTCAGTTCAAGAAGCATATGGCTGCACTCAGCGTGCAAGATGTCAAAAACTTCAAGGTCATCTTGCACGAGCTCAAAGAAGCCTTTCTCAAGAAGCGTGAAGAAGCGGAGGCTCGTGGCGCATGAAGAGTCTGGTGACAAGTGTGTGCTTGCCTACAATGAAATTTGAGAAGCGCAAGGCTCTTGGCCGTCTGGCATTGACCCAGAATGGCTGCAAAGAGAAGAAGTCTTCAATGACCAAGCTGCACCTTCAAGGCGGGAAGAACCCCATAGTCTTCCCAAGCAGCATGGTGGCTCGAAGCCAAAGGTCGGATCAACAGCTTACGAGCAGAAGAAGGCGAGGGCTGCGAGGCTGAAGCGAAAAAAGGAAACTTCTGAAGCCTCGATGCTGCTCCCTCAAGAAGAAGCTCAAGACCAAGAAGAATCGGGCTGCTCCCACAGGCCCTTGGTTGTTGAACCCATTTGATGGTTAGTCCAGCGTTTGCAACCCAAGAACTTCGCATGACTGTTCATGAGCACCTTCATGAGAGGCTCACGAAGTGAAGAGATTCAGCAGTTGATCCCATCACTGTTGAAGACATTGGTCACCATGACAATGTTGAAGATGATGAAGTTCTTCCTCAAATTGAATACAATGTGGTATCATCGCTTTGTTAAATATGAACAACGAACTCATCGACATTAGTAGTCCTCTGATGCCAATTGCTCAGGATGCTTCATGGGCTGATCGCCCATAACAAGAAGACTCCCTAGTACTCCCCAACAACAAGTCACTCCCCAACAACAACAGCAAGAAGAAGAGGAAGACTTTGAGGCCAGAGCAACCCCATCTCCAAAGGCGTCGCTTGACATTTGTGAGCCGCAAAGGTCAAAGGCCTCAAGTACCTCTCTCGGCGTTCGGAAGGAGAAGTGCACCACCAACCTGTTGCCCGTCAAGTGTTTTGAAGCCACTCCAAGCTGTGAATGTCTCCAGTGCGAAGCTAAAGCTGCTGAAGACAATCCATTTGCATCGCCAAGACACCCAAGAAGAAGAAGAAGCGTGTCCCTACACCCCTATAATTGAAGAAGTTATTCCCGATATCAGCGTGCGGTGCCCGACCCTCCGGCTCCTCAAGTGGAGGTTGAAAACATTGAGGCTGCCACCTCCAACACCAATGAAGCCAATGGCGTGGTCATGGCTGAAGCAAATGTGGAACTGCACCAACACTCCTGAAGCCAATGAAGGAAATGTGCTGAAGCCAATGAGGCAAGCTGCTCCCGAAGCATCTGTTTGAGCAGCACTGAAGCCTCGATTGTTGCCCTTTGCTCGAGTTCGCCACCAAGGCCCTACACAATTGAGCAAGCATACAACTATGGTGAGCTAGTCACGATGAAGGCATGTTACGGTCCCTCGCCTCATGCCTCGGTCCTCGGTTTGACTATCATATTGAGCATAGGCCTCGGGTCCGAGGCGAAGCCAAGGCGCCAAGGTTTCCGAGCTTTGCCACCTCTGAGTTCTTTCAATGCAAATGGCTTCAAAGCCCACAACACTTTCTTTGTGAGCAAGAACCCCTACACAAGGCCAAGGATATCATCGACCGTTTACGGAGCTATCCAATGAAGCTATTACTCATGCGTTACTGTATGATCAAGGCGCATTTTCCCTCATATCGCCTGACACTTTGAAGCCATTGCTTGGACTGCCGTGCTTAGAAGAAGCACTTGATTGCTTCGTGATCTTGAGTCTGCTTTCGGCCGTTCTGAGACAAAGAACCTTGGAATGAAGAACTTGTGCTTCAATTCTATGCTACCCTCCACATCCGTGGCTACTACAGAGATCTGAAGACATGGGTTCTCAAGTGGATGACGGAAATGTTCATCATGAAGCCAAAGCTCTTGACATCATTGAGCTCAGGCCTACCCACTCCGGAGAGCTGTTTGAACCTGGTTGTCAACTCCACGCGATGCCTTGGAGAGCATATTTCATAAGCGAGAACCGACATGAGTCGGATGTTGAGCATGATGAAGCCCTTTGCCACATGAGCTGAATACCCTCGGCACTTCTTTGTTGATGACCTTGAGTATCGCCTCGTACAATATATCACATCATCGGCGAACTCTATGGCCTATCAAAGGGCATTCATCATCTGCAAAACTTGAAGGAGCAATGAAGACATTGGTCTTTTACATCCTCAATGGCATCAGCTTCAACCGCAAGAATTCTTCATCCGAAAATTGGCTGCGTCTCGATCGATCTGTTTGGTGCGAAATTTTATGCTCCATGGGTCATCGCCTCATCAAGATGCACTCTGCTATCAACTATCAGCCCTCTGCTGCAATCATCGATCTTTCTACGAGAGGTTGATATGTTAGTTGAAGCCATATACTGAGCACCTTAAAAGCGCCACTTTGTCTTGAATGCGAGATCACCATAGCTTCTCTCAACCCATGGAAGGCGTCCAGCGGTATCTCGTGTCTATCCTCGGCTGGGAACACCGTCACGCCTCACCGTCTGTGAGGCTGAAGCCCTTGAGCACAATTGGCCAAAGGCCTCGGAAGCGCTCTCGAGTCCTCAATGATCGAGAACTTCTTGTGGCGCTGCATCAAAAACAAGATAAGCATCACTCTGGCTCAGCGACAAATGCAAAGCCTCTTGGTGGGCGTCAATCGCATTGAAACCTTGCCACCAAGAATGCTTTTGTCACTCACGAGACTGTCGGCGATCATGGAAGAGTTTGACCCTGCTCGGTCTTGAAGCGAGATCTTCAAGGCGATGGCTTCCTTTGAGCGCTTCAAGTTTGACTCCACTCCTCCATGGAATGCAGTCCTCTGACGAACTCCATCACTTGAAGACTCGACTATTCTTCCTCATGGCAGCTGCCAATGCGAGTGATCGATGATGAAGATGATGCTACTTCACCGCCTCCTACTTACTTGCGAATCAACCTTTGCACCAAGCTAAATGCGCACCGCCAACCAACAACGACAACCTGCTGCATCATCTACTTACGAAGAGGGCGAGTAGATGCTCTATGTCTTCAAACCTTTTGGTCCTTCTTGACAAAAGGGAGAAGCATATGAGTTTGATAGTCTTCAAGCGGGTTCATAAGGCGGTTGCATAATATTTTGCCTAGTGTTTACAACTCTACGCTTTTGATACATTTGGTTCTTTGAGTTGTAACACTTAAACTTCGATGGTAAATCGCTACTTATTTGCTTTACTGCAGTGCGATGATAAATTCCGCGTAATGCGACGATAACTTCCGCACTTAGATCATTCTGCGACGTCCATTTTCATTATGCATGTCATTCTCTTAGCTATATCATTTCATGCATGATGAATTATCTTCATAAGTTGAAGAGGATCTCCACAAGTACAACCTGCCATGTGCATTTGCATTCCAAAGCAAACTACTTATATGCACATCTTGAGGAGCCTTTGCCACTTATGAAGACAATTCCTATCCTTTACAATTTCACATATTTTATCCCGTTGAAAACTTCAACCAGTTTGTCATCAATCACCAAAAGGGGAGATTGTAAGTGCATCTAGTGCCACCTAGTTGGTTTTGGAGTATTGACGACAAATGTGGTTGAGGACTAATCGTTTGTGAGAATTGCAGGATACTTGGTAGTGTCCCTCATTGATTCGGTTTACCTACGGAGCGACCCTAAAATGTATGAAGACATTGGCGACAATGGTGGTATGTGAAGATATTCACATTGAAGACTATGACATGAGAAGACATTGAGTGAAGACTATGGGCCTTGAAGGCGTAATCGTTTCGTTGTTTCCTTTTCTTCTTTGTTGAGTCATAGGAACCACCGTCTTTGTTAAGTGGGGTCCAAGTGATCATAGTCGAGAATGGTGAAGTGATGCTCAACCCGCTTGGTCCGTCGCCCGGTGTCACGCTTGATTATTCGGCGTCTTTGCGTGTCATCATCGCATTTCATATCATGTCATCATGTGCATTTCATTTTGCATACATGTTAAGTCTCATGCATCGAGCATTTTCCCGTTGTCCGTTTGCAATCCGGCACTCCTATGTCCCCGGCGCTCCTTTTACCTCTTTTCATGTGCGGGTGTTAAGCGGTCTCGGAATGGACGAGGTTTGTCAAGCGGCCTTGGTATAGCCCGGTAGACCGCTTTATCAAGTTTAAATCGCATTAAGTGAGTCCGTTTGGTACCTTAACCGTTAAACTTATAAGCGGTGCCGTTGCGGTACCTTAAATCGAACGTTTTCGGTCTTGAAAACCGTCGCGGGCTACCATCTCCTCTCTCCCCAAAGCCTAGCCCGTCTAAAACAGCCCACCAACCTCTCCCGGACCTGTCTAACCTCCCCTCGATCGGATCCAGTCGGATCACGATCGGAGTGCTCAGCCCCAAATCCCCCTAACCCTAGACCCCTGCCTATTTAAACACCCCACATGCCATTTTGGCCTTCTCCTCCCTCCTCCTCGAAATCCGTGCCACCCAATCATCGGCCGGCCGCCTCCCACCTCCTCCTCCTCGAAATCCGTGCCCATATGGCACCCGCCGCCACTTGTCGCGCCCCATCGTCCAACCCGTCGCCCGGCTTGCAGCAATAATCGGCCTTTGCCACGTCGCGCCCTGCTTCCTTCCCCACTTGGCGGCCCTTAGAAACCCATGTGTATGCCCGAAACCCAGCGCATGGCCAGCATAAACCCGCCAGGCCAGGGCAGCCAGTCACCGCGTCCCGCTCTCCATAAATCCGACCTCCTCCCGAGCTCCCGTCCCCGCCGTCGGCAGGTTCCTCCGCCGCCGACCCCCAAGCAAGCCCCGCCGTCGCGCCTTCTCCCTTCCTCTCTCTTCTTCCCCTGCCTTACTCTCTCTACCCCGCAGGAACCTCCCGTCGCCTCCCGAAGCTCCCGTCACCGCCCGGCCTCGCCGCCGTGGGGAATGGATCCGGCCTAACCGGATCCGCCCGGATCCGGCTGGGCCCCTCCCCGCCTCGCCTCGGCCTTCGCCGGCCTCCTCTGCCAGTGGCCGCGCATATGGCTCCTGCCGTGAGAACACGGGAGGAGGAAAAGCGCCTCCAGTGCTGCGCCCAGCGTGGGCTCGGCCCAGCCACCCGTCGGCCCGATCCACCGTCCTTCCCCTCTTGGGCCAAGCCACATGGTGAGCAAGCCATGATCCCTCGCACCGTCACGATATTTAGTAGTTTTTTGCGCTCTTTCGTTTTTTTGAAATCACCAAGTCCACGACATTTTCATGCCCTGTTTGACGTGCTATATCTCCATGCATGCTGCTCCGTTTTGTGCGTGTAATATGTCAAATTGTTCGCCTCGATGAGTACATCATTTCATTCCATTGCATCATTTTCATTTGAGCTCATCTTGATGCCCGAAATGCTGTTGGAAGAGGGCTACGTGATGTTAGTTTCAGATTCTTATCAGAACATGCACTTTTGTCATTTTTGCCATGATTGATGTGTGCATCCTATGAACTTAAGTCCTACGTGTGTTTTGTAATATGCCATGCCATCTTTATAGGGGTGTATACCATGTATTTTTGTGATCTCTGTGGTGACTAGCACAAGCATGCAAACTAGGCTTCATGATGTTGCTGATTTCAGCCCCTGTTCTGCTGATATTTTTATGCCATGTAAACTTGATACTACCGAGAGATCCATGCTTATTTTGAGATACGTCTGTAAGGATGTTTTGAACATATGGTTACTATCTATCCATCCATGCCCTTTTTTGCAATTCTGGAGTGCCATAGCTTGAGTTAATCGAGCTCTACTTTTGCTATAAAATGTTTCCTGGCTGGTTGTTTACATGTTATTCAATTTTGCCAAGGTTGTTGTAGTTGATCCGTGTATGCTATGATGTTGTTCTTGCCATTTATAGCTTCTATGCCATGTCTTCTTACTGTGAGTTGCCTTGCCATGCCATTTATTGCTCTGTGGTGAGTGGTTCAAGCTCACCAACATGCCTACTTATCGTTGTTCCTGCCATGTATGAATCTGTAATATAACTTGCTATGTTTACATGGGTGCCATCATATTTTCTGATCCTTTTTGGCTTATGGCCAGTAAAGGACTTTTGTTCTATGCAATTATTAGATTCATGCCATGCCTTTGTTTGCCATGATAAGTTCCTGTAACATGTTGTTCGATAGCTCTAAACATTGCAACCTGGTGTTATTTCTGCTAAAGTCTGAAACTGTTATTATTTGCAATCTTGCCATGTCTTTTTGAGCATGTTCTAGTGATTTCTGGAGATAGCTCAGTGTTCATGTTTTGTTATGCTCTACCTGTACATCATGCTCATGCCTTTTGTTTTCATATTGAGGTGCTGTAGCATATTGTTTTGATGCTTGCAGTATGCCTAGTTGCTGTTTTGGACAGATTGTTGTTATGACTTGTATAGGGTGTATGTGTTGATTCCGTTGCTCCGTTTTGAGTGTGCTCTATATGAAACTTGCTTGATTTTGCATGTAGTTTCATATTATCATGTTGCATCCTTGTTTTGAGGTGTTTGCTTGATGTTTGTATGCATTTTGCATCAATGCCATGTTTACCTTGTTTTGCTCATATCTTCTAGGCCGTAGCTCCGAATCTAATGAACTTTATATGTAACTTGACTAGAATTTCGTGTAGATCATCGTGGTGCATCTTAACTTGCTGTTTAACAACTTGAACTTAAGGTTTATTCAGATCTGGACCAATTTCGAAATTTGCATATGAGGACTTACCGGAATTGTTCTATGTTGTTTCCGGCCTCATTTAAACTTGCCTTGATGTGTTGTTCTTGTTTGCATCATCTCTTGCCATGAGTTGCCTCATCTAGCTTTGTCATGCATCATGCTTGTTGTGCATCATGCCTTGTTCATGTGGTGTGTTTACTATGTTGTGTGCTTCTTCTTGTTAGTTCTGTTTAGATTTGCGATCTTGAGGATTCGTTCGTCTACGCTTGGTTCGGCTTCATCCGTTCGTCTTCTTCATGGACTCGTTCTTCTTCCTTGCGGGATTTCAGGCAAGATGACCGCTACCCTGGATCTCACTACTATCATTGCTATGCTAGTTGCTTCGTTCTTCGCTATGCTTGCGTTACCTATCACTTGCTGCTCAAGCCTCCCAAATTGCCATGAACCTCTAACTCATTGTCACCTTCCTAGCAAACCGTTGTTTGGCTATGTTACGCTTTGCTCAGCCCCTCTTATAGCGTTGTTAGTTGCGGTGAAGATGAAGTTTGTTCCTTGTTGGAACATGGAGATGTTGTTCCTTGTTGGAACATGTTTACTTGTTGGGATATCACAATATATCTTATTTAATTAATGCATCTATATACTTGGTAAAGGGTGGAAGGCTCGGCCTTATGCACAGTGTTTTGTTCCACTCTTGCCGCCCTAGTTTCCGTCATATCGGTATTATGTTCCCGGATTTTGCGTCCCTAACAGCGGTTGGGTGATTTATGGGACCCCCTTGACAGTTCGCTTTGAATAAGACTCCTCGGCCAAGGCCCAACATTGGTTTTACCATTTGCCTCACCTATGCCCTTTTATTTCCCTTGGGTTTCGGAGCCGAGGTCATCTTTATTTAGCCCCGGGCGGTTCTCCTCTGAGTGCTGGTCCAAACCGAAACTATGTCCGGCGCCCCACAGGCAACGAGTCTATACCAACCCGTCGTCTTGCTCATCCGGTGTGCCCGGAGCGAGATATGTGCAGCTCCTATCGGGATTTGTCGGCACATTCGGTGGCTTTGCTGGTCTTGTTTTATTCTTTGTCGAAATGTCTTGTGGCGAGGATTCGAGACTGCTCGGGTCTTCCGGGAGAAGAATATCCTTCGTTGATCGCGAGAGCTTATCATGGGCTAAGTTGGGACACCCTGCAGGTATAAACTTTCGAGAGCCGTGCCAGCGGTTATGTGGTAGATGGGAATTTGTTAATATCCGGTTGTAGTAAACTTGAAGCAAACTCTTCTAAAATACACCAACCGTGTGTATGTAGTGAGTGTCTCTTTTCGGGGTTGATCGAGAGGAGAACACGGTTTCTTGGGTTATGTCGGCGTAAGTAGGCGTTCAGGATCACTTCTTGATCATTACTAGTTGACGACCGTTCCTTTGTTTCTCTTTTCGCTCTCATTTGCGTATGTTAGCCACCATATATGCTTAGCCGCTGCTGCAACCTCACCACTTTACCTTCCTTTCCCATTAAGCGTTGCTAGTCTTGATACCCATGGTAATGGGATTCTTTGAGTCCTCGTGGCTCACAGTTGCTACACCACCGATTGCAGGTGCAGGTTGCGATGATCATGGCCGAGAGCGAT
>JAHIAM010000201.1:0-24737 GCA_021605205.1 Aegilops longissima
TTCCTCCTTTGTAGGCAATCCTTTGGCAATTCCTAACTCCTCGGTCGAACAAATTCCTCGGGACCGGAAGAGCTTCGTCTCATCCTTTGAAGAAATTGCAGTGTATGAGATTTCAAAGGCTTCACTCGAAGGGATTGGTAGGTGTAGGATTTTGAGTTGAGCATCACATGGAAAATTTTCCTTAGTATTTCCTCGACCCCCTTTTGATGCGGTGTTTCCTATGACTCAAGAAAGAAAAAGCGAAACTCGAAAACAAAAGTCTTCACGCTTCATGTTCCTCAAATGAATACCAAGTCTTCAAGGTCCACCAATTTCTTCACTTTCAAAGTCTTGAAAAGTCTTGAGAATATCAAAGTCTTGATCGAAGAACTTCATTTTAGAATTGACTTTCCTTGTAAATATCAAACTCCTCAAGACTTATAGAACTGTTACACTCATAAACACATTAGTTTCTTAACCTATAAGTCTTCAATACACCAAAATCACTAAGGGCACTAGATGCACTTACAATCTCCCCTTTTTGGTGATTGATGACAATATAGGTTAAGTTTTCAACAGGATAAACATATGAAGTGTAAATCGATATTGAGGAACTTGATTGCAAGATATAGAAGAACTCCCCCGAAGATGTGCATAGTGAGGAATTTGCTTTTGAGGCAATGCACATTTGAAGAGTTGAATCATGGAGATCTCCCCTATATCTTGTAATTCATACGCATTTGACATATAATATGAAGAATTTGAAATGCATGATGAAATATGGTGCTTGATGAAATTCACATGCGTGCAATAACATTAATGAGAACGGGCATGCAAAATAACACATCAAAATATCGAGCACGATTGCATCAAAAGTATCAAAGCACCATCGGGTTTAAGATTACAACTCGATCAATAAAAGTTTGGAAGAACGGAGTTGTAACTTAACAAAAAATTGCCCATATAATAGACCGGCGAAGACTAACTCAAATTTCTCCCCTTTGTCATGAATGACCAAAAGGATCGGCGAGGACTAACGCCCTGAAGAATTTCAAGTTGATGAAGGGCGCCCGCGTTTTAGGAGTGGTTGTCGTAGTAGGGCCTGCAGCGGTGTCGTCAAGTCTTCATTTTCATTAGTGTCCGTGATGAAGAATCGGGCTGGCCACCAAGGAAGGAACTTTGACCTTCTTGTATTTCTTGGAGGAGGTCAGGACCATCAAATTCTTCCTTGAGACCCATTGTCGTCGGTTCTTCCGTCTTGTAGACATTTGAAAAACAGCCAGTGCGTTTGAAGGTTTCATGGAGGTAGTAGTGGTTTTCTTCCTTGCATTTGTGTAGAGGTCATGTTGTGAAGAATTGACCAAGCGGCTTGACCCATTTATGATTGCGATCAACCTTGATGAAGGCGAGGAGTAACTCACGATCAGTCATCACCACAGGTGGTGTGGCTTGAGGATTTTGCTTGGCGAGGTATTTGGCGAGTCATGTGTGGCGAGTCATCATTGGTGGAGTAGGATGCACTTTGGCTGTCCATCCAATGGGCGAGTGCCTTCATCGATCCACAGATTGCCTTGGCCTTGTCATCGGTGAGAAAATGTCCGTTTGAGGACTTCAATTGGGGCAAGCTGCGGTGGTTGAGTATCAGCCTTGTAATTGGTGAAGACCTTGTCTGATGAATCTCATTATCAAAGCGCATAAGGCTTCACCTCAAATGGTGACATAGCAATGTTTGCGAGTCCTCATGAAGAAATCATGGAAGTTGATGGGAGCCATGAATGATATTGAAAAGCATATTCTTCATGATGCCGCGACTTCTTCATCATTTAGTCGTGGCCTTTGATGGACTCATTGTCTTGTCGAATCCGATGGTCGAGGCATACAATAATTCCTGCGAGAATTTGGTTCTTAGGGCTCCCGAACTTAAAGCTTCATCGCACTTGCATATAGTGATTTGAAAGCTCGGGTTCGTTGTAGATACAATGAGCACCATCAAGGGAGGGGCAGTGTTAAACCGAAGAAATTATTCTTTGGTGCCTTGTAGTGGTATTTTGGACATCGATCTAACACCCATGAGTTCACGTCTTGGCGTCTCCGGTGATGTGCGGGTTCATAAATTGAAGAATGAGTTCTTCATTCCAATCCCAAGATGTCAATCGAAAGAAGTCTGCGTCGTGAAGAACAAAGGGGGCTCAAAGCAGTGAACTCCATGTCCACATGAGGAATATGGCATGATTGAAGACTTTGTCTTTGTTGAAAACCGAAGAATAGAAATTGGCGGCGTCGAAACCTCTTCCTTATCGAGGAATCATATGGATTATGTCGATGAAGAATACATCTTTCTGAAGAAATCTTGCCTTAAACTTTGCTTTGTTGAGAAGGATTCTTTGGCTTTGGCGATTGGGTGTCGTGAGTTGCATCGACCTCGGAATCGAATCTCAGTTCTTTGAGAATTTCTTGTTCCTCTTGGTCGTCGAGGATCGGCGGCGGAGTTCATCGATGCTAGTGGTGGAATTTCTTCATGGGCGGATGAAGTGGGATGAGTTTCTTGAGCCCATTTGAGCTTTGGGGGGGGGCCGGAATCTGTTGGATTGGGGTGAAGGTGGATAATTTGGATCTGAATTTCCCAAAGTCATCGTTCATCACGGGTTTCCAATATCCGCTTCTTAATTTCCTCAACCCGGCCTCTTGATGTGGCGAGGCAAGGCGAGAAAGATTGGGGTTGAAGGTTGCTTCCTTCAATTTCTTCATCAATTCCTCTAGAAGGGAGAATGATTTTCTTCATCGGAATCCGCGGATCTCATAATCTTCAAAAGGAACAAGGTCCTTTGATGGAATTGAAAATTGGAACAACATCAATAGGATTTTCAAAGGTGGTCATTGGCTTCTTTCTTAAAGAATTTGGCGCATCGATGCTTTCCGTTTCTTCAGCGCTGTTAGCCCTTGATCTTTCCACATCGGGCGATAAAATTGGAGTTGGTGTTGGCGCGGGAGGGAGGAATCGGTTGATTTTCCTCGGGTAACTCATCTTGATTACGACTTTTCTTTCTTGAGCCACCATATGGATGCCAGCAATTTCTTGTGGTGGAATGGGATCATCACCCGGAACTAGCATTGTCTTTTTGAACTTCATCGGTGGTCTTGGCATGTTCTTCGATCTGGGTTGAACTCGACTGAGAATTTCTTGTTCGTTAGGCGCAACATTGGTGAATTCTTCGTCGGGTTGGAATCGCTTTGGCTCCTTGCCAATCAGCATAATAAGTCAAATTTTTTGAGGGCTTTGATGTCGTGCATCTTGATAAGTTCTTGTTGTCATCTTGACCGTTTTTTTCAATGATTTCTCCTTTACATCGATTTCTTGATCTCTTGGCGTATCAAATTTCCATTTCTCCTCTTGGATGAAATGAGTTAGCATTGGACTTTGGCGTGTCAACTGAAGTCGAGCATAGGGTGTTTGGGTCCTTGTGCGAGAATCAATGTAGTCGGGATGCTCTTGGATCAACAATTGGTGCCTTTGGCTCATGACCCTTTCTTGGGGTCTCGATGATTTCCGGTTCATCATCATCGCCTCATCATCTTGGTGGCTCTTGGGGCGACCTTTCTTCTTGGACTTGGCGGGGACCTCGTCAATTTGTGGTTAGTCTTGGGATCGGGAGGATAAAGACTTTGGTGCGGGAGGAACTTCTTTGAAAAGAGCAATGGAATCTGCATCCTTTCGTGGCGGATGCCAGTCTTGAGGACTTTGTGTTCTTGAGGACTTTGTAGGACGGTGAGGACTTGGGAGGGGACAGCATGAGGTGGCCGTGAGGGCCGGTGAGAACCGTGAGCCTTTGTTGGTGCAGGCTTGTGTCCCTTCTTTGCCATAGATTTTCTTGGCGGGAGGCCTCATGGAGGATGGAGTCCTCATTGAATTTCCTCCTTTGCCGTTGGCTTTCTTGCCAATTTGGCTTGGCCCCCATTCTTGAAAAGTCCTCCCCGCTTGATCTTTGGTGGGGTCCCTTGACCGGTGCTAATGGAGCTCTTGGGCATGGAGGATTGAGCAATTTCTTCCGTCTTTGGAGTTACATATCCTCCTCCATTCCTTGCCCTCTCCTTTCAATCCTTTTTCGCACCTTCGCTGATTTTATTTTCTTTGCGAACTTCGACTTCATGGTGGTAATCGCATATATTTCCTCGGGATTTCAAGCAGTCATGACCTCGGGCCTCTTTCCTCCTTTTGGCTTCTTTACCCGCCATATTCTTGGTGAGAATTTGAACAAGCGAATTTTGGAAGTACAACTTTCTTGAGGGCGCGCAAATGAGTTAAGTTGATGAGAACCTAGTGATTGCGGACATGATACTTGAGCAGTATAGTTCGAGGAATTTGGAAGGTCATATCGTTCTCGAAGGTTAAAAAAACTAGTTTGAGGAATTTGACGGATGAGCCTTGAAGAATTTCACTAAGTGATCTTTGTCTTAGGTTCGAGTTTATAGATCGAGGATCCACACTTGAGGAATCTTGAAAAAATCATTGCAGAAAATGAATCAAGAGCATATTTTTTTGAGGTGTTCATATGTGGGTTTGAAGAATAAACACCTTTGAAGATTTTCGGAAGGTTTGAGAATCAGGAGCAATAAAAGTAACTTTTAATTACGAAGTGAAAACCGATGAACTAAGACGGATGGGAAGTTAAATGGGTTCAGATCTTCCACCCTTGGCGGAGGAAGCAGCTCGGCGGGGAGTGAAATTTCATGATCGGTGCAAATCGTCGGCGGCGAGGTCGAAGCGATGGCTCTTCCTCCCGGGCGATGGAGTAGGCTGCGCTAGGGTTTGAAGCTCGGCGAGAAGGGCGGTCGGGGAAAAAAGTGAGGAAGGGGAGGGGGTATATATAGCCATGGTGAAAAACTGTTAAGGAAGATTTGGGAGACGTGCCCTGACCCTTCTCATTAAACGACTTGTCATCCGTCTTGAAAAGTGGAGATCGTGTTAGATCGTGGGTGAATAGATAAATCCATCGTGGGATGCGGAGCGTTTGGCATAACGAAAGTTTAGATAAATCGTTTTAAAGTTGTTCGCAATTTCTTGGTGGGACAGTGAAGATTTTGAGCGAGTTTCAAATAAAGCACATGAAGAATTTGTGAATAGATTGGGTTGAGTATAGCATAGAGGAAGGTCGATCCATTCACTTAGGAAAAAAAGCAACGAAGAATTATAAAGTGAATGTTATATATATATATATATATATATATATATATATATATATATATATATATATATATATATATATATATATATATATATATATATATATATAATAAAGAAAAATAGCGGAAATAGTGAAGATTTTGAAAAGTTGAAGAATTTGAAAAACCGAAGAATTTCAAAACGAGAAAAACTCAAATGGAAGATTTTCAACTTTGGTGGTGGCGGTCCCTGTATAAGAATGATGATTTGGACACATACAATTGTCGGGTTACGAGAATCAAATTCTTCATTAATTTCTTCCATTAGGTGTTATTCTTCATTGATTGAAGAAACGTTTCTTCATGTGTTACATCTAAGTCATCAATTTTGCATAATTGGGATTGTGTCCTTTTAAAGAACATTGAAGATTCTAAGATATTTAGCTCACCCAAAACCTAAATCTCTTCTCATCAGGGCTTAGTGAAG
This sequence comes from Aegilops longissima, assembly GCA_021605205.1. Lineage (NCBI taxonomy): Eukaryota > Viridiplantae > Streptophyta > Magnoliopsida > Poales > Poaceae > Aegilops > Aegilops longissima. Next base: position 5,627 of record JAHIAM010000201.1, read on the forward strand.
ATATCGGCTAGCTGTTCTTGTCTTCACATGCTTTCGATGGAGATGTCCCTTCCAAAATGATCACGAAGAAAATGATGGCGAATTTGAATGTCTTTGTCTTGAATCTTTGGTGGGTTGTGTATCACGCCCAAGATCGACCCTATCCAAAAAGAACTCGGGTCCCACCAAGGATAGACCCCATATTGAAAGCGCTTTTGCAAGGTGGATATCATTACATCAACATAACATAATACATGGGATAAACCAAGACATACAATGTCACATGAATACAACAATACAACAATACAACATACAAGATCAACATCGACTACGGATGAATCATAAACAAAACTCAAACAATATCCACCACCTAGCCGGTGCCGACACGAACCTATCCCTGATGAAGAAGAAGGAAGAAAACTCCAATACAAGCAAACATCGCTCTCATGTCATGATCGCCAAAACCTGAACACCTGGGGTGGTGTAATTCGGAGCCACGAGGACTCCAATCCCATTACCATGGGTATCAAGACTAAAAGCTTAATAGGAAAGGAAGGGATAAAGTGGTGAGGTTGCGCGGCTAAGCATATATGGTGGCTAACATCGCAAATGAGGCGAGAAGAAAACAAAGGCGGCCGTCCTAGTAATGAAAGAAGTGATCGAACTCCTACTCGTCGGACATAAAAACCCCGTGTTCTCCCTCGATTAACCCGAAAAGAGACACTCCGATTCGCTTTCGGTTGGTGTATTTTAGAAGAGTTTGCTTCAATTTTACAACGGATATTAACAAATTCCATCCCACATAACCGTGGGCACGGCCTCAGTTTTTACCCGGGGTGTCCCAACAACCCATGATAAGCTCTCCGATCAGAAGGATATTCCTTCTCCCGGAAGACCCGCCGGTCTAAATCCGGCTACAAGACATTTCGACAACAATTAAACAAGACCACAAGACCTCGGGTCCGACATCCGAATGCAGCGTATCTCGTTCGAGCCACCCGGATGGCATCGTACAACTAAACCAGCCCTCAAGTTTCCCAGGGGCGGCGCAAGTGGCTCTAGTTTGGACCAACACTTAGACAAGCATTGCCCGGGGCTAAAATAAAAGATGACCCTTGGGTTGCGACTCCCAAGGGAAAAAAAATTAAATTAGGCAAATGGTAAAACCAAAGTTGGGCCTTCTTGGAGAGTCTTATTCAAAACTTCAAGGGTCCCATAAATCACCCGAAGCGTTAGGGCGCAAAATCCGGGAACATAATACCGATATGCGAAAACTAAGGCAAGAGGGAACAAAACACTAGGCATAAGGGAGCCTTTTTACCAAGTATATAGATGCATTAATAATATAAGAATATTGTGATATCCCAACAAAATCTGTCCACCATGGACAATCTTCAACTTCTGCAACTAGCGCTATAAGAGGGGTGAGCAAGCGGTAACATAGCCAAACAACGGTTTGCTAGGAAGGGTGACAAAGGTTAGAGGCTACATGGCAATTTGGGATGTTGAAGAGCAAATGATAGGAAGCGACAAGCAAAAACGAAGCAACTAGCATAACAATGATAGTAATGAGAAAGCGGGTCATCTTGCCGAAATCCGGAAGAAGAATGAATCCATGAAGAAGATGAGGGATGGCCGAACCCGTGAGCGACGAATCCTCCGATCATGAAACAGGAACTAACAAAAGAAGCACACAACATAGTAAAACACCACACATGACAAGACAAGATGCACAACAAACATGATGCATGACAAATCTAGATGAGGCTACTCATGGCAAGAGATGATGCAAACAAACAACACATCAACAAGTTTAAATGGGGGGAAACAACATATAACAATTCCGGTAAGTCCTCATATCAAATTTCGAAATTGGTCCAGATCTGAATAAACCTTATGTTAAAGTTGTTAAAAAAGCAAGTTAAGATGCCCATGATGATCTAACGAAATTCTAGTCAAGTTACATATAAAGTTCATTTAATTGAACTCGGCCTAGAAGATATGAGCAAAACAAGTTAAACATGGCATTGATGCAAAATGCATACAAAATAAGCAAACACCTCAAAACAAGGATGCAACATGATAATATGAAACTACATGCAAAATCAAGCAAGTTTCATATAGAGCACACTCAAAATGGAACACGGTTTAACACATACACCCTATACAAGTTATAGCCAACTGTCCAAACACAAGTAGGCATATTGCAAGCATCAAAACACTATGCTACAACATCTCAACGTAAAACAAAAGGCATGGGCATGATTTACAGGTAAAGCATGACAAAACATGAAACTAAGCTATCTCGAAAATCACTAGAACATGCTCAAAATGACACAAGATTGCAATAATAAATTTAGGGCTTAGCGAAAATAACCAGGTTGCAATGTTTAGAGCTATCAAACAACATGTAAAGGAACTTATAAGGGCAAACAAGGCATGGCATGAATCACTAATTGCATAGAACAAAAGTCCTTCTGACCAGGCCAAAAAGGACGGAAGAATGATGGCACCATGTAAACAAGCAAGTTATATAAGATTCATACATGGCGGAAAACCTAAGTAGGCATGTTGGTGAGCTTGAACCACTCACCACAGAGCAAACATGGCATGGCAAGGCAAACAACAGTAATAAGACATTTTTGAAGCTAAGCATGGCAAGAAAAGTTCATAGATGCATGGATCACTAACAACAATCATAACATTGAACTTAATGTTAAAATTGACAACAATATGAACTTTGGAGCAAGATTACAACAAGTTACGGGGCTATAAATGCAACCAGGGCATGGATGGATAGAGCATAACATTTATAACAAAACATCATTAGTAAACATCTCCAATTATGCATGGAATGATTTGTAGAAGCAGTTAACATAGCATCATGATATAGGATTAGGACATGCAAAACAGCAACAACAAGTACCCTACTTAACAAGCTTTACACACACATGACCCACAAAATACATGGATGGCCCCTGTGAAGATGGCATGGCATAGATCAAAACACATGTAGACATCAACCTCATAGGATGCCCATCAATCATGGCAAAAATGACAAATCATCAAGTTATAAGGTTTAAAGATTAACATCAATAGCACTCTTCCGAAATTCAGGCATCAAGATGGCCGAATGAACATGATGCAATGGAACAAAATGAAGTACTCGTCGGAACAATTTGGCATATTACGCCCAGAACGGTCAGGAGATCCATGCCAACATGATAAAATTAATGAGGGACTTGGGCAAAATTGGGAGGGAAAAAGTCAACCTTAGGGCTGGATCGGATCCAGTGATCCCGAGATCGCAGCTCCCCGGAGTTCATCGGAAGGCCGGGCCTTAGGAAGCCGCAGGTCGTCCCGGCCCGGATCCGGGGGGCTTCAGCCCGCCAGGCCCGGCCGGCCCAGGGCAAACCAGAGAAGGTGGGCTCAGCCCCCCTGGGCAGCTCGGGGCGTCTTAGGCGGGGGGGGGCTTCCAGGCGGAGGGGCCAGCGAGCCAGGCCCCGGGGGCCCCCGACCCCGGTGGGGAAAGTGGGCCGTGTCGTGGAGGGTGGCTGGGAGGACGGTGTCCCTTGGGTGAGCGTGGGGGGAAGGGAAAATGGGGTTTGGGGAAAATCATCAAAAATGGGAGGAGGCACTTATTTATAGGTGAGGGATAGGAGATCCAAATGAGTTCGGTTTTGGCCCTTGATCGTGATCGAACGACCAGAGCATGGAGGGAGTTTGCTGGGTTTTGGGCCACTTTGAAAGGGTGTTGGGCTGAAGACAAAAGAGGCTTTTACGGTTGGTTAACCGTTGGAGTATCAACGACCTCCAAATGGCCGAAACTTTGACGGTCTGGTGGTATACCAAGGGGCTTGCAAACCTCGGGCCATTCGAAAGTTTAACACCCCCAAAAGATAAAAAGGGGGAGACATAAGTCGGATTCAAAGCGGACAAGGGAAAATGCTGGATGCATGGGCGAACATGTATGCAAAATAAATGCACATGCGACATGATATGAAATGCAGATGATGACATGGCAAAGTGCAACCGCAAGCCATGACATGGCAAACGGGAATAAGCCGGACACCCTTGGGAAAATGGGTTACAACCCTCCACTAATAAGAGATCTGTCCGAGATCTTAGGACCCGGAGGGAAAATGGATGAGGTGAAGCAGAACTCAAGAGAAGAAGCAAAGAATGAGGCACTCGAGAAGAAGAGGGCAGCAAATGGCGAGAATCAAAGCTCCGGAATCGATAGACTCTGAAACCACTCCGGTTAGAGCGAGATAAAAAGCGAATCGGTTGAAAGGTTTAAGCACACTCCTGAACATGGAAGGATTAGAACATGAACTTCACAATATGGGATGACACTTGGAGATAAACAAGCAAACCTCGGAAGAATTGAAGAATTGTTGGAAATATGCCTAGAGGCAATAATAAATTAGTTATTATTATATTTCCTTGTTCATGATAGTCGTTTATTACCCATGCTATAATTGTATTGATAGGAAACTCAGATACATGTGTGGGTACATAAACAACACCATGTCCTAGTAAGCCTCTAGTTGACTAGCTCGTTGATCAATAGATGGTTACGGTTTCACGACCATGGACATTGGATGTCGTTGATAGCGGGATCACATCATTTAGAGAATGATGTGATGGACAAGACAATCCTAAGCCTAGCACAAAGATCGTAGTTCGTATGCTAAAGCTTTTCTAATGTCAAGTATCATTTCCTTAGACCATGAGATTGTGCAACTCCGGATGCCGTAGGAATGCTTTGGGTGTACCAAGCGTCTGGCGTAACTGGGTGGCTATAAAGGTGCACTACGGTATCTCCGAAAGTGTCATTGGGTTGCACGAATCGAGGCCGGGTTGTCACTCCGTGTAGCGGAGAGGTATCTCTGGGCCCACTCGGTAGGACATCATCATAATGTGCACAATGTGACCAAGGGGTTGATCACGGGATGATGTGTTCTGGAATGAGTAAAGAGACTTGCCGATAATGAGATTGAACAAGGTATCGGGATACCGGCGATCGAATCTCGGGCAAGTACAATACCGCTAGACAAAGGGAATTAAATCTGGATTGATTGAATCCTCGACATCGTGGTTCATCCGATGAGATCATCGTGGAACATGTAGGAGCCAACATGGGTATCGAGATCCGCTGTTGGTTATTGACGGAAAACGTCTCGGTCATATGCGCATGGTTCCCGAACCCGTAGAATCTACACATAAGGTTCGGTGGCGCTAGAGTTATAGGGAATAGATATATGTGGTTACGAATGTTGTTGAGTCCGGATGAGATCCGAGCGTCACGAGGAGTTCGGAATGGTCGGAGGTAAAGATTGATATATTGGACGAAGGGTTTGGAGTCGGAAGTGTTAGGAGGTGCGGGTGATGACCAGCATGACCGAAAGGTGTTTGGGAGCCACGGCAAGTGTTGGGGGCTTCATGGGCCAAGGGAAGGGGCAAACCAGCCCACTAATGGGCTGTCGCCCCCTCACCTATTCCACGTGACCAAGGGGTTTGGGGCGCCCATCTAGGGTTCCCACCTCCGGCTTGGGGCCAAGTCACCCAAGTGGGAGATCCCATACAGCCTGGCTGCGCCCCCCCTAGGGGAAACCCTAGGCGCCTCCCTCCCTTTTCCCCTATATATAGTGGAGGTTTTGGGGCTGCCTAACACCACGAGAACATCTCCCTCTTGGCGCAGCCCTACCTCTCTCCCTCCTCGTCTCTCGTAGTGCTTGGCGAAGCCTGTTTGATGCCAGCGCTCCTCCACCACCACCACGCCGTCGTGCTGCTGCTGGATGAGTCTTCCCAACCTCTCCCTCTCTCCTTGCTGGATCAAGGCATGGGAGGCGTCACTGTTCGTCTGCGTGTGTTGAGCAGCGGAGGTGCCGTCCGTTCGGCGCTAGGATCATCGGTGATTTGGATCACGGCGATGCGACTCCATCAACCCGTTCACTTGAGCGCTTCCGCTTAGCGATCTACAAGGGTATGTAGATGCACTCTCCTTCCCTCGTTGCTGGTTTCTCCATAGATAGATCTTGGTGACACGTGGGAAAATTTTGAATTTCTGCTCGTTCCCCTCTGATGGTATCATGAGCTAGGTCTATTGCGTAGATTATTTGCACGAGTAGAACACAAAGTAGTTGTGGGCGTTGATTTTGTTCAATATGCTTACCGTTACTAGTCCAATCTTGTTTGACGGTATTGTGGGATGAAGCGGCCGGACCGACCTTACGTACACTTACGTGAGACAGGTTCCACCGGTGACATGCACTTGGTGCATAAGGTGGCTAGCGGTGCCGGTCTCTCCCACTTTAGTCGGGCAGATTCGATGAAAAGGGTCCTTATGAAGGGTAAATAGCAATTGACATATCATGTTGTGGTTTTGCGTGGGTAAGCGTTCTTGCTAGAAACCCATAGCAGCCACGTAAAACATGCAAACAAAAATTAGAGGGCGTCTAACTTGTTTTTGCAGGGTATGCTATGTGATGTGATATGGCCAAGAAGAATGTGATGAATGATATGTGATGTATGAGATTGATCATGTTCTTGTAATAGGAATCACGACTTGCATGTCGATGAGTATGACAACCGGCGGGAAGCCATAGGAGTTGTCTTAGTTTATTGTATGACCTGCGTGTCATTGAACAAGCGCCATGTAATTACTTTACTTTATTGCTAACGGTAGCCATAGTAGTAGAAGTAATAAGTTGGCGAGACAACTTCATGGAACACGATGATGGAGATCATGATGATGGAGATCACGGTGTCATGCGGTGGCGATGATGATCGTGGAGCCCGAAGATGGAGATCAAAGGAGCAATATGATATTGGCCATATCATGTCACTATTTGATTGCATGTGATGTTTGTCATGTTTATACATCTTATTTGCTTAGAGCGGCGGTAGTAAATAAGATGATCCTCATTAAAATTTCAAGAAAGTGTTCCCCTAACTGTGCACCGTTGCGAAAGTTAAATCGTTTGAAGCACCACGTGATGATCGGGTGTGATAGATTCTTACGTTCACATACAATGGGTGTAAGCCAGATTTACACCACGCGAAACACTTAGGTTAACAGCGAGCCTAGCATGTACAGACATGGCCTCGGAACACAAGAGACCGAGAAAGGTCGAGCATGAGTCATTATGGTAGATCGATCAACATGTAGATGTTCACCGATGATGACTAGTCCATCTCACGTGATGATCGGACCACGGCCTAGTTGACTCGGATCATGTAATCACTTAGATGACTAGAGGATGTCTATCTGGTGGGAGTTCATAAGATGAACTTAATTATCCTGAACATAGTCAAAAGCCCTTTGCAAATTATGTAAATGGCTTCGCGCTTTAGTTCCACTGTTTAGATATGTTCCTAGAAAATATAGTTGAAAGTTGATAGTAGCGATTATGCGGACGGAGAAAGCTTATGTCCTTAATGCACGCTCGGTGTCTGAACCCCAAACATAAATGCATGGATGTTGCGAACATCGGACATACATTTTGATAACTACGTGATAGTTCGGATAAGCGGTTTAGAGTTGAGGCACCAAAGGCGTTTTCAAAGCGTCGCGGAACATATGAGATGTTTGAGGGCTGAAATTGGGATTTCAGGCTCGTGCTTACGTCAAGAGGTATAAGACTTCCGGCGATTTTTTAGCCTACAAACTAAGGGAGAAAAGCTCAATCGTTGAGCTTGTGCTCAGATGTCACGAGTGCAACAATCACTTGAATCGAGTGGGAGTTGATCTTCCGGTGATAGTGATGTTTCTCCAAAGTCATTGCCACCAAGCTGCTAGAGCTTCGTGATGAACTATAACAAATCAGGGATAGATATGATGATCCTTGAGATATTAGCGATGTTTGACACAGCCAAAGTAGGAATCAGAAGGAGCATCAATTGTTGATGGTTGGTGAAACTACTAGTTTCAAGAAGGGCAAGGGCAGAAGGGATATTTCATGAAGCGACAAATCAGATCTGCTGCTCTAATGAAGAAACCCAAGGTTGAGCATAAACCCGAGACTAAGTGCTTACGTAATGAGGGAACAGCCATTTGAGCAGAATTACCCTAGATACTTGGTAGATGAGAAGGCTGGCAAGGTCGATAGAAGTATATTGGATATACATTATGTTAATGTGTACTTTACTAGTACTCCTAGTAGCACCAGGGTATTAGATACCGGTTCGGTTGCTAAGTGTTAGTAACTCGAAATAACAGCTACGGAATAAACGGAGACTAGCTAAAGGTGAGCTGCCGATATGTGTTGGAAGTGTCTCCAAGGTTGTTGTGATCAAGCATCGCACGCTCCCTCTACCATCAAGATTGGTGCTAAACCTGAATATTGTTATTTGGTGTTTGCGTTGAGCATAGACATGATTGGATTATGTCTATTGCAATGCGGTTATTCATTTAAGGAGAATAATGGTTACTCTAATTATTTGAATAATACCTTCAATGGTCTTACACCTAAAAGAATGGTTTATTGAATCTCGATCGTAGTGATACACATTTTCATGCCAAAAGATATAAGATAGTAATGATAGTACCACCTACTTGCGGCACTACCATGTAAGTCATATTGGTATAAAACGCATGAAGAAGCTCCATGCTGATGGATCTTTGGACTCACTCGTTTTTGAAAAGTTTGAGACATGCGAACCATGTCTATTGGTGCATACACATGAAGAAACTCCATGCAGATGGATCGTTTGGACTCACTTGATTTTGAATCACTTGAGATATGCAAATCATATCACATGGGCAAGATAGTGAAAAGCCTCATTTTCAGTTAGATGGAACAAGATAGCAACTTGTTGGAAGTAACACATTTTGATGTGTGCAGTCAATGAGTCTTTGAGGCATCTGATGAATATCGTTATGTTCTTACTTCACAGATGATTTGAGTAGATGTTGAGTATATTTACTTGATGAAACACAAGTCTGAATTATTGAATGGTTCAAGTAATTTCAGAGTGAAGTTGAAGATCATCGTGACAAAAGGATAAAATGTCTATGATATGATCATAGAGATGAGTATCTGAGATTCTGAGCTTTGGCATAATTAAGACATTGTGGAAATTGTTTCACAATAAATACCGCTGGAACACCATAGTGTGATGGTGTGTCCGAACATCATAGTTGCACCCTATTGAATAAGGTGCGTACCATGATGTCTCTTATCGAATTACCACTATCGTTCATGGGTTAGGCATTAGAGACAACCGCATTCACTTTAATAGGGCACCACGTAATTCCGTTGAGACGACACCGTTTGAACTATGGTTTGGAGAAACCTAAGTTGTCGTTTCTTAAAAGTTTGGGGTTGCGATGCTTATGTGAAGAAGTTTCAGGTTGATGAGCTCGAACCCAAAGCGGATAAAAATGCATCTTCATAGGACACCCAAAACAGTTGGGTACACCTCCTATCTCAGACCCGGAAGCAAAAGTAATTGTTTCTACTAACGGGTCCTTTCTCGAGGAAAAGTTTCTCTCGAAAGAATTGAGTGGGAGGATGGTGGAGACTTGATGAGGTTATTGAACCATCACTTCAACTAGTGTGCGGCGAGGGCACGAGGAAGTTGTTCTGTGGCGCCTACACCAAATGAAGTAGAAGCTTATGATAGTGATCATGAAGTTTCGGATCAAGTCACTACCGTACCTCGTAGGATGACAAGGATGCGTACTACTTCAGAGTGGTACAGTAATCCTGTCTTGAAGGTCATATTGCTAGATGAACCTATGAGCAATGGAGAAGCGATGGTGGGCCCATATTCCGACAAATGGCTAGAAGCCATGAAATCCGAGATAGGATCCATGTATCAGAACAAAGCATGGACTTTGGTGGACTTGCCCGATAGGCAAGCCATTGAGATAAATGGATCTTTAAGAAGAAGATGACGTGGACGGTAATGTCACCATCTATGAAGCTCGACTTGTGGCGAAGAGTTTTTCACAAGTTCAAAGAGTTGAATACGATGAGATTTTCTCATCCGTAGCGATGCTTAAGTCCGTCGGAATCATGTTAGCATTAGCTGCATTTATGAAATCTGGCGGATGGATGTCAAAGCAGGTTTCCTTACCGGTCTTCGTAAGGAAAGGTTGTATGTGATACAATCGAGAAAGTTTTGTCGATCCTAAGGATGCTAAAAGGTATCTTGGCTCAGTGATCCTTCTAAGGACTGGAGTAAGCATCTCGGAGTTGGAGTGTGCGCTTTGATGAGATGATCAAAGATTTTGGGTCTATACAAGGTTTATGAGAAACTTGTATTTCCAAGAAGTGAGTGGGAGCACTATAAATTTCGATGAGTATATGTTGTTGACATATTGTTGATCGAAATGATGTAGAATTCTGGAAAGCATATAGGGTTATTTGAAAGGTGTTTTCAATAGAAAACCTGGATTAAGCTACTTGAACATTGAGCATCAAGATCTATAAGGATAGATCAAAAGCGCTTAATGGTACTTTCAAATGAGCACATACCTTGACATAATCTTGAAGGTGTTCAAGATGGATCAGTCAAAGAAGGAGTTCTTGCACGAGTTGTAAGGTATGAAGTTAAGAGTTAAAGCTCGACCACGGCGGAAAGAGAAAGGACGAAGGTCGTCCCTATGCCTTAGGCGTAGGCTCTACGGTATGCTATCTTGTGTACCGCACGGAAGTGTGCCTTTCCATGAGTCGATCAAGGGTACAAAATTATCAGGAATGGATCATTGGACAGCGGTCAAAATTATCCTTAGAGGAATAAGGATATGTTTCTCGGTTATGGAGGTGATAAAGAGTTCGGCGTAAAGAGTTGCGTCGATGCAAGCTAACACCTATCCGGATAGCTACGAGTAGAGATGCGGATCGTATAATGGAGCAACAATTTGGAATAGCTCCAAGTGGAGCGTGGTAGCGACATCTACGATATGACATAAAGTTTTGCAAAATACATAGGGATCTGAATATTTGAGACCCGTTGACTACAACCTCTCTCACAAGCATAAACATGATCAAACCCAGAACTCATTGAGTGTTAATCACATAGTGATGTGAACTAGATTATTGATTCTAGTAAACTCTTTGGATGTTGGTCACATGGCGATGTGACTGTGATGTTAATCACATGGCGATGTGAACTAGATTATTGACTCTAGTGCAAGTGGGAGGCTGTTGGAAATATGCCTAGAGGCAATAATAAATTAGTTATTATTATATTTCCTTGTTCATGATAATCGTTTATTACCCATGCTATAATTGTATTGATAGGAAACTTCGGATACATGTGTGGGTACATAAACAACACCATGTCCTAGTAAGCCTCTAGTTGACTAGCTCGTTGATCAGCAGATGGTTACGGTTTCTGACCATGGACATTGGATGTCGTTGATAGCGGGATCACATCATTTAGAGAATGATGTGATGGACAAGACAATCTAAGCCTAGCACAAAGATGCGTGGTTAGTATGCTAAACCTTTTCTAATGTCAAGTATCATTTCCTTAGACCATGAGATTGTGCAACCCCGGATGCCGTAGGAATGCTTTGGGTGTACCAAGCGTCCTAGCAATGGCGGGTGGCTATAAAGGTGCACTACGGTATCTCCGAAGTGTCTGTTGGGTTGTACGAATCGAGGCTGGGATTTGTCACTCCGATGTAGCGGAGGGTCTCTCTGGGCCCACTCGGTAGGACATCATCATAATGTGCACAATGTGACCAAGGGGTTGATCACGGGATGATGTGTTACGGAATGAGTAAAGAGACTTGCCGATGCGAGATTGAACAAGGTATCGGGATAAACGATCGAATCTCGGGCAATACTAATACCGCTAGACAAAGGGAATTAAATCGGGATTGATTGAATCCTCGACATCGTGGTTCATCCGATGAGATCATCGTGGAACATGTAGGAGCCAACATGGGTATCAGATCCGCTGTTGGTTATTGACGAAGAATGTCTCGGTCATATGCGCATGGTTCCCGAACCGTGGGTCTACACATAAGGTTCGGTGGCGCTAGGGTTATAGGGAATAGATATACGTGGTTACGAATGTTGAGTCCGGATGAGATCCGGACGTCACGAGGAGTTCAGAATGGTCGGGAGGTAAAGATTGATATATTGGGCGAAGGGTTTTGGAGTCGGAAGTGTTAGAGATCTGGGTGATTACCGGCATGACCGAAAGGTGTTTGGGAGCCCGGCAAGTGTTGGGGGCTTGATGGGCCAAGGGAAGGGGCAAACCAGCCCACTAAGGGGCTGTCGCCCCCTCACCTATTCCCATGTGACCCAGGGGTTTGGGCGCCCCATCTGGGGTTCCACCTCACGGCTTGGGAACCAAGTCACCCAAGGGGGAGATCCCATCTGCCCTGACCGCCGCCCCCCCTAGGGGAAACCCTAGGGCGCCTCCCCTCCCCTTTTCCCCTATATATAGTGGAGGTTTTGGGGCTGCCTAACACACGAGAACATCTCCCTCTTGGCGCAGCCCTACCTCTCTCCCTCCTCGTCTCTCGTAGTGCTTGGCGAAGCCTGTGGAGATGCAGCTCCTCCACCACCACCATGACGTCGTGCTGCTGTGGGTGGAGTCTTCTCAACCTCTCCCTCTCTCCTTGCTGGATCAAGGCATGGGAGGCGTCACCATTCGTCACGTGTGTTGAGCAGCGGAGGTGCCGTCCGTTCGGCGCTAGGATCATCGGTGATTTGGATCACGGCGAGTGCGACTCCATCAACCCGTTCACTTGAGCGCTTCGCTTAGCGATCTACAAGGGTATGTAGATGCACTCTCCTTCCCTCGTTGCTGGTTTCTCCATAGATAGATCTTGGTGACACGTGGGAAAATTTTGAATTTACTGCTCGTTCCCTGTAGAATTGAAAAGAGCGAAAATTAAAATGATAGTGAAGGAAAAAGAATCTTGAGCGAACCACCGTAAAATTGAAAATGAGTGATGGAAGAATACATGAGAAAATTTAGAAGAACAAATAAGCTAGAGGGATTTAGATGCAAAGAACAAAGAGATCATGAGCTGATTAAGAACAGTTAGCGGATGCAGGATAATCGGATAACGGTAGCTGAAATGTGAGAGAAGGATTCTTACGAAGCGATGGCCTCGGTGAAAAGAAAATGGGAAAACAACTCGACATACTCGGATGGGTGAAAAGAATAACTAACAAATGGAATAATTCGTGAGGATAACATGAAGCTAGAACCACGAAACTTGAGAGGCGGGCAAGATTTAGAGGAAAAACTTTTCTTGGTCTTCAAATGATGACGAGAAACAACACCAAAATTACTGAGATACTCGGTAGAATGAAAGCGAAGAGGTTGAGCCAATAATGAAAAGAATTTGAGATCAATCTTGGAAAGGCATCGGTGATGAATTTCATTCTTCGTCAAACTCGAAAAATTGAGAATAACTCGGGAATTAGAAGAGTCGGTAAGATCACGGAAAAAGACACGTGAGGTTAGGGCCCACTAAAGAAACACCGTTGGAAAAGGGATGTTGAGCAGATAGATGATGCACGGAAGAACTGAAATATTTGGTGAGGTGACAACCTCGAATTAATTAGAACAAGGCGAATCTCTGATAGGTCTTCGAACTCCGGAATGATAAAGCTGGCGAGAGCGAGCGAGCAAAGAAGAACCGAAGGAAAAGAATATGATTAACCGAAAAACTTGAATTGAATCCACGAAAAAAAAGAGATGAAGAATGTCGTACAAAGCGAGAATTCACGGTTGAGATAATTCTGAAAGAGAAGAGGTTCATACGAATGAGATAGCTAATGAGAGAGTCGGACTCGGGAAGAAAAAGGTGGGTGGGCGGAAAACAAAAACTTCGGGAGAAGCAGCGAATATCTTGAAGAGACAACACGGTTGAAATCATTGAGAAGAAAGCAAAGACTTCACGAGTAGGATGGATACTCGATTACGGACTCGGTTCCAAGAAGAAGAAGGGTGGGCGGGTGGGAAAATAAGACAAGCGAGGATTGAATTTGCAAAGATGAAGGGTTGAGTCAACTTGAGAAATGCACGACGAAAAGAGCGAGGAACAACTACGGAAAACCAACTCGTGAACCTAAAAAATTTGAAGGGAAGAAAGTAATTCAAAACACCTCGTCAAGATTCCTCACCGGAGAAGGGCAGAGGAGGTAAAAAATTCCTACTCTACGATATAACTAGACTCCAAAAATAGTTTCTTCTAGACTCAACAACGCCAAACTACACGATCAATCAAGGGGCTCCTAAAAGTTGATCGAGGCTCGATACCAACTTTCACGCCCAAGATGCGACCCTATCCAAAGGAACTCGACGGTCCCTGAGGATAGACCCATATTGAAGCGCTTTTGCAAGGTGGATATCATTACATCAACATAACATAATACATAGGGATACAACCAAGACATACAATGTCATATGAATACAACAATACAACAATACAACAATACAACATATAATATCAACATCCGACTACGGATGAATCATGAACAGAAACTCAAACAATATCCACCACCTAGCCAGGCTGCGACCGGAACCTATCCCTGATCGAAGAAGACGAAGAAGAACTCCAATACAAGCAAACATCGCTCTCACGTCATGATCATCATAAACTGAACCTGCAACTGGTGGTGTAGTAATCTGTCAGCCATGAGGACTCAGCAATCCCATTACCATGGGTATCAAGACTAGCAAAGCTTAAGTAGGAAAGGAAGGGATAAAGTGGTGAGGTTGCAGCATGACTAAGCATATATGGTGGCTAACATCATAAATGAGGCGAGAAGAGAAACAAAGGACGGCCGTCAACTAGTAATGATCAAGAAGTGATCCCGAACTCCTACTTCGTCGAGACATAACCCAAGAACCGTGTTCTCCTCTCGATTAACCCGAAAAGAGACACTCATGGTTACGCTTTACGGTTGGTGTATTTTAGAAGAGTTTGCTTCAAGTTTACTACAACGGATATTAACAAATTCCCATCGCCACATAACCATGCAGCACGGCTCAAAGTTTATACCTGGGGTGTCCCAACAGCCCATGATAAGCTCTCGCGATCAACGAAGGATATTCCTTCTCCCGGGAAGACCGATCAGTCTCGGAATCCGGCTACAAGACATTCGGCAGCAATAAAACAAGACCAGCAAGACCTCCGGCGTGCACATCCGATAGTAGCAGCGCGTATCTCGTCTCGAGCCACGACCGGATGAGCACTACGATTAACTAGAACCAGCCCTCAAGTTTCCCGAGGTGGCGCGCAAGTGGCTCTAGTTTGGACCAACACTTAGACAAGCATTGGCCGGGGGCTAAAATAAAGATGACCCTTGGGATCGCGACTCCCAAGGGAAAAAAATAATAGTGAGGCAAATGGTAAAACCAAAGTTGGGCCTTCTTTGGAGAGTCTTATTCAAAGCGGAATGTCAAGGGGTCCCATAAATCACCCGACAGCGTTAGGGACACAAAATCCGGGAACATAATACCGATATGGCGGAAACTAGAGGCGGCGAGTGGAACAAAACACCGGCATAAGGCCGAGCCTTCCACCCTTTACCAAGTATATAGATGCATTAATAATATAAGAGATATTGTGATATCCCAACAAAATCCTGTCTACCATGGAGCAATCTTCAACTTCACCTGCAACTTAGCGCTATAAGAGGGCTGAGCAAAGCGGTAACATAGCCAAACAATGGTTTGCTAGGAAGGGTGACAAAGGTTAGAGGTGACATGGCAATTTGGGATGCTTGAAGAGCAAATGATAGGTAGCGCAGCATAGCGAAAAACGAAGCAACTAGCATAGCAATGATAGTAATGAGATCCAAAGCGACAGTCATCTTGCCTGAAATCCCAAGAAAGAAGAACGAATCCATGAACAAGGCGAGCGGATGAAGCCGAACCGGCGTGAGCGAGCGAATCCTCACGATACATAGCAAGCAGGAACTAACAAGAAGAAGCACACAACATAGTAAACACACCACACATAGACAAGACAAGATGCACAACAAACATGATGCATGACAAATCTAGATGAGGCTACTCATGGCAAGAGATGATGAAACAAGAGCAACACATCAAGGCAAGTTTAAATGAGGCGAAACAACATATAACAATTCGGTAAGTCCTCATATGCAAATTTCGAAATTGGTCCAGATCTGAATAAACCTTATGTTCAAGTTATTAAACAGCAAGTTAAGATGCACCATGATGATCTACACAAAATTCTAGTCAAGTTACATATAAAGTTCATTTAATTGAGACTACGGCCTAGAAGATATGAGCAAAATAAGTTAAACATGGCATTGATGCAAAATGCATACAAACATCAAGAAAACACCTCAAAACAAGTTCAACATGATAATATGAAACTACATGCAAAATCAAGCAAGTTTCATATAGAGCACACTCAAAAGCGAACAGCGGTTGCAACACATACACCCTATACAAGTTATAGCAACAATCATCCAAGCAGCAAGTAGGCATATTGCAAGCATCAAAACACTATGCTACAGCATCTCAACGTAAGAACAAAAGGCATGGGCATGATTTACAGGTAAAGCATGAAAAAACATGAACACTGAGCTATCTCCAGAAATCACTAGAACATGCTAAAAATGACATGGCAAGATTGCAATAATAACAGTTTCGGGCTTAGCAGAAAATAACATCAGGTTGCAATGTTTAGAGCTATCAAACAACATGATACAAGAACTTATCGTGGAAAACAAAGGCATGGCATGAATTTACTAATTGCATAGAACAAAAGTCCTTTCTGACCATGAGCCAAAAGGACGGAAGATATGATGGCACTCATGTAAACATAGCAAGTTATATGGATTCATACATGGCGGGAACAATGATAAGTAGGCATGTTGGTGAGCTTGAACCACTCACCACAAAGCAATACATGGCATGGAAAGGCAAACAACAGTAATAAGACATGTTTATGAAGCTAAGAATGGCAAGAAAGCTCATAGAGTGCATGGATCACTAACAACAATCATGGCAACATTGAACTTAATATTAACGTGACATCAACATTATATAGCAACTTTGGAGCAAGATTACAACAAGTTACAGTAGTCTATAAATGCAACCATGAGTATGGATGGATAGAGCATAACATGTATAACAAAACATCATTAGTGAACATCTCCATATTATGCATGGAATGACTTGTATGGCAGTTAACATAGCATCATGATATAGCGATTTGGACATGCAAAACAACAACGACAAGTACCCTACTTAACAAGCTTTATGCACACTACAGGACCCACAAAAATACATGGATGGCACCACTGTGAAGATAGCATGGCATAAATCAAAACACATGTAGACATCAACCTCATAGGATGCACACATCAATCATGGCAAAAATGACAAATCATCAAGTTATAACAGTTTCATGATTAACATCATATAGCACTCTTGCAACGAAGATTCAGGCATCAATATGCGCTCGAATGAACATGATGCAATGGGATAAATTTAAGTACTCGTCGAGCGAACAATTTGACATATGACACGCTCAAAACGACTACGGATGCAGAATCGGCATAGCGAACATGGCATGAAAATTACAGAGTGGGACTTAGGCAAAATTCGAGGAGGAAAGTCAACCTTAGGGCTGGATCTGGATCCGGCGCGGATCCGAGATCACGGAGCTCCACGGAGTTGCGGTGGAAGCGGAAGGAGGCGGAGCCTTGAGGATGGGCGCGGCAGGTCGTCCCGGCCGGATCCGGCGAAGGCCAGCGGCCTTCGAGCCGAGGCGAAGGCGCGGCAGCGGCCTTGGCAGTGGAAGCGGCGCTCCAGGCGAGCTGCGGCGGCGTGGGGCGGCTTCGAGCGCAGGCGAGAGCGGGAGGCGGCGGGCTTCCCATGGCGCGGAGCGCGCGAGGGCGGCTCGGCTTGCGGGCCGCGGTGGGCGCTAAGTGAGTGCTGATGTGCGTGGCCTGAGGAGTGCTCTGGCGGCAGCTGGAAGCGTGTCCGGGGACAGGAGACCGCGTCCGGCTCGGAGGAAGGGAAAATTAGGGGTTCGGGGAAAATCATTGAAAATGGAGAGGGAGGCACTTATTTATAGGTAGAGGGCTAGGAGACTCCAAATGAGGTGCAGTTTTCGACCCTGGATCGTGATCGAACGGCCGAAGCATGGAGGGAGGCTGCTGGGTTTTGGCCACTTTGAAAGGGTGTTGGGCTGCAAGACAAAAGAGGCTTTTACGGTTACCGGTTAACCGTTGGAGTATCAAACGACCTCCAAATGGCACGAAACTTGACAGGCGGTCTACGGTGGTATACCAAGGCGCTTGCCAAACCTCGGGCCATTCGAGAAAGTTTAACAACCGCACATGAAAAGAGGCAAAAGAGCGCCGGGAGACATAGGAGTCTTGCGGATTGCAAAAGCGGACAACGGGAAAATGCTCGGATGCATGAGGCGAACATGTATGCAAAATGAAATGCACATGGCGACATGATATGAAATGTAGATGATGACATGGCAAAGTGCAACACAAGCACATGACATGGCAAAGCGGCGAATAAGCGATGGACACAGGCGCGCCAATTCGGGTGTTACATGAGCAATCTTGATGGCACTCTCATTGTCACGATGAGAGGCACATTCTTCACGTTGATGCCGTAGTCCTTGAGGTTTGCTTCATCCACAGCAATTGAGCACAACAAGAGCCAGCAGCAATGTATTCAGCTTCCGATGAGCGGTGATCATGATTACATTTCTTGAGGACCAACGGACCAAAAAATGCGAGAAATGACAAGTACCGGATGTTGACTTGCGGTCCACGATCACCAGCATAGTCGAGTCGAGAATATCCAATGAGATCAAAAGTAGAGCCCTTGGGGTACCATAATCCTAGTGTTGGTGTGTGAGCTAGATATCGAAGAATATGCTTCACGACCTTATGGTGTGATTCCTTGGTGTATCTTGAAATCGGGCACACATGCAAACACTAAGCATTATATCTGGCCTAGATGCACATAAGTACAATAAAGAACCAATCATGGGCGGTATACCTTGTGATCGAAGTCAATACCATTTTCATCGATTGCATAGATGGCCATTTGTGGGCATAGGAATTTTGACACCTTTGCAATCTTGCATGCGAATTTCTTGAGGACATCTTTGAGGTATTTATCCGAGATATGAATATGC
>JAHIAM010000202.1:0-64212 GCA_021605205.1 Aegilops longissima
TAGGGTAGGAAAATCATTGCAAAATACGAGAAGAGCGTGCAACACAAAATCATAGTAGTGCAAAAGCGTACTCCCTCCGTTCCAAAATAGATGACCTAGGCGGGCTAGTTTGGCATAGTGGGTTCGATGATATGGCGTAGTGCGGTGCCGTCCGGTCTTCGCATGTGGTAGCAGATATTGCGGGTATAGTAAGTTTTCTTGAAGAGCGAATTCAACGAAGTCATGATGGTTCCTTCGTCCAGTACAACTTACGATGGAAAAAGGTTGGGCCTGCGATCGACGGGGTGAACCAGGATAATTTTGTGCATGGCGGGTGGACCGGGATGGTCGGCGTCCCACATGTCGTGACGCAAAGTATTCTTTCGATATAGAGGGCGAGCAGCAGTATTCATTGTTTATTTTTGATGAAAGCGATTGTCTCCATTGTTACTCCTTGACTTTGTCAATGCCTCTCTCTCCTCCACATAAGCAGGGGACTACTTGCTATGCATCGGCGAGCGGGTGGCGTCTTGAGGGCGAGGCGTTGGTGCCGAGCTCGAGCGGTCAGACTCGGCATGGCCCACCTCACATTATCACCATATATTTCTTGGAGTCCGATCTTGCGGCGGGCGATCTCTTCTCCCTCCCCGTTCTCTCTTCTCAGTCGGCCCTTGCCCGGCGATTAGATTTGACTATCGGCGGTTTATTCAATTACGGTCCCACAGCGATGGCATCCCGTCGTGCGAGTTCATCGCCGCTCGCGACCTCACAACTATGTGGGAGGAATTTGAAGATGCCAAGGCGAATGGGCGGTAGAAACAGAAAGCGGCCAAAAGCCACGCCTGAGAGGCGAAAAATTGAAAGCACTCAAGACAAAGAGGCGCCGCCGCAAAGAGAAGAAAAGGGCCTTGCCTTTGCTGCGGAGAAGGTCGACGGAGATCCAAGCACGGTGGGGTGTCGCCGACAAAAGCGGGAAGAGAAACGGCCGTCGGCCAGCACATGTAGTAGTAGTACTAGTAGTTAGTGTGTGTAATGCGTATGCGAAATGCAGTATGTACCGGTACTACTAGTTACTCTTGTAGTTTTAGAGCAAATTACCGGTACATTAGCCTAGACTAAATGGAAAAATTCCTATCCTAAGCATCAAATGGCATCCCTTTCTCTGTGGAATTGAGATGCATGTCATCTCACTTCCTATGATTTTCATATTCTATCCTATGGATGAAAGGAGGCCTCTGTTGGTAAATCTGTAGCTAGTAATGCTTCTTTGTGTGATAGTTTTCTTCAAGCGGAATTCAACGAAGTCATGATGGTTCCTTCGTCAAGAGCAACTTCAAAGTGGGAAGTGGGCCTGTGATTTGTGGCTCATTAGTCATTGTTACTTTGCGGTGGCGACGACACTGGGTGACTCTCCCTTGGAGTTCTGCGTGCATGGCAAGTGGACCGGGATGGTCGACATCCCACATGTTGGCGAGCGGAGAGTATTTTTCGATATCGAGGAGCAAAACCGCGTGGTATAGTGTCACTGCTGACACTACAAAAAATACACTTCAGTGATGATACGTGTTTGTCACGATGGGTCGCGTTTTTTGTCATGCATGTACATCCATGACAAATTTATAGCGATATCAAGATAGTCATACTGTCTTTGTCGTGAAGTGTTCCATGACATTACCAAAATTATAATCACGGAGTGTCACTTCCATGACGATAAATCGTAGCGTCCGAAGTGCTTTCATCAAGGTGACCGACCGTGGCATCCACCGTAGCGAACGCCGTTAAGCTATCGGGTGGGTTTTGGATCCGATAACCCGTTAACAACCCGACCAATGGGAAATTTCCACGTGTAAAATTCTTATTGGCGAGACGAAAATGCGTCGACTCATCGATGGGTCGATTAAGGCGCCTATGATATGTCGACCGTGCCACGGACCAACCAGCGGCCCATTTAAGCTTACAAAAGCTGGCCCGTTTGACTTGGTCGAAAGTTAACAGGCTGGCCATGAAAAACTGTAACGGTCTCTTCATAAATAGCCCATTTCGGCCCGTTAGGCACTAAAAAATCGGCCCAACAACGTCATGTGGCCGTGAATATAACACCAACCCATTTCACTTCGGCATGTATGGCCCACGGCGTCTTTGGCCCATATGAGGCCTTCGTATCTTCGACCCTTCTGGGCCGGTGACTCTAGCACGCAATGAACAGTAATTTTCTTTGTACCCGTTAACGGCCCGTGATTTACATGGGCGTTTCAACCCGTGTTAGCTTTTGGCCTATTGGCCCGTCGCTCTTGGGCTCCTTACCGACCCTCGATTACTCGGCCCGTTCTTGGCCTATTCCCTAATGGGCCAAATTAGTCCCATAGCGAAATCGGCCCATTCTTGGCATGTTCGCATGGGCCAAATTGACCCATGGCGAAATCGACCGTTCTTGGCTGCTACCCTAATGGGCCAAATTGACCCCATGGCAAGAAATTGACCCGTTTACGGCGACCCGTCCTATATTACGGCCCATTAACGACCCGTTATGCTGTGACGAAATTAAGCTTTTGTAGTCCTCTGATACATTAGCGGCCCGTTACCGTCTTTGGGCGATACCAATTCACGCCGATTTCGGTACCCATGAACCCATTTGTCAAGCGGCCCTAGGCCCATTTATCGACGACCGAGGCCCACGATTCTGAGCCCATTTATCGTGACCCGTAGGAGACCCATGGATCCTCGACCGTATATATGCCCATGGGTGATGCGACGATGAAAACCAGGGAAAAAGACTAGGAAATAAATAAAGGCCAAACTAACGCTAGGCTATTAAAGGCGATTGCACAGATTACATCCACTCGGCATCAAAGATCGCCACCGGTGCAAATATAGGGAACACCCTACACTATACAAAAATGGCTTGCTGTTTTCTTTAGCGGTGGCTGCGTTAAGAATAAATTTTGTATCGCACCAAAACAAATTACAACTATATAACAAAAGGAAGGTTGGCATAAAACTTAACAGTCTAGCTGATAAATGCACCACCCGAAGTTGAAGCTTCGGTTCATTTGACTTGACTGTTATGTTTTCATCTTTGTATTGTCGATGGAACACCATAACCCTCGCCTTCATTTCCCTAGGCTCTGAACAACATAGCAAATGCACGATAGTGCGGTTTCAAAACCATGCATATCTTGGCGACATTGAGCAATGTTTCTCCTTGTTTCACAAAGGGCCTCTATTAGGGAATGGACTTGTGTATGGGCGCAGATACAACATTGCTTTGAGCTTGCATATCTTGATCATGAGGCAGTTTGGGCGATATTACCTTAACAACCAACCCGTATTACGATGCGAACATGCTTTTAGCCTTTGTTGGTGGACGGTAATGACCGCTTTGCGACAAAGGCGACATTGCGGTTATAGTTGCCTCGCCACCTTGAGAAGGTGGCAGTTCCACCATTTTTCCATAGCTAAGCTGAAAAGTTGAGTTTTACATTAGTAGTACGAGCAGAAGATATTAAGGAGGCAGCAAAACCAAACAAAATAGCTTTGGTCTATATCTGAACTTATACGGTGAACCCATGTAAAATATTAGTTGTATTTTATTGCAAAGTACATAATAAAACTAGGTTCCAAACATATGACCATGTACCATCGCTAATGTATTGTCTATTTCTTCACATTGTATTGAGGGCTAAGGATAAAGGCGAAGTTTATAATACAGTAAGCATAGTATGACATCATTCATATCACAAAACAAGCGGAAGCGGAACAAACATGCAATTGTAACGTTGTGTGGTCATGTCAGCCTACCGGAACTAGATTACGGGTCAAGATCAAAGGAACATCACTCCTCCCTTTTAAACCTTGTAAGGTGCAATGATATGCTAAGACAATTGTGTATAAAATTGAAAAGAGTAATAGACATTGGCTGCAAACCATGCGATTCAAAGGCACAAGTCGAGTAAGTAGTAGTTAAAAGGCATGAGGATTAAGGACTTACAACGGCGGCTTTGGTGGTGTAGTCATGCTCTTCTTCTTCTTTGGTGTGTGAGTCCTTGAAGATTTCCACAGCATTTGGTTCGGTACTTTTTGGTCCTTGTGGGCTTTCCTCGCATTTCGAAGAAGTAAATATAGATATGATAATATGGTACAGCGAAAAGAGTGAAACACTGACTAATTACAAGAGCCTCGCAATGTGTGCAATATAGCTAAGAGATCATGTCGTCTATTGGAATTTCACTTTCATCGGTTGACCTTGTTCTTTGAACAATTCACCTACAAGAAGATAGATTTGTGTGGCACATGCGTCAATAGGACTTCAACATGTGATCGATCACAAATATATAAATACTGATACTTTGGATCGAGACCGGTGTTTAACAAGGCCCCTCAGGTCTTCATCGATATATTTTCCCTTTGGAGATGTTTGGGAAAGTTCACTATTAGCCTTGCCTTCAAAGTGAGTTTTCCTCAAGTTATCTGAAATCTTGTCATGAGCCGGACTTGAAAACATGGGTGCAAGCATGCAGGTTGCATCATCTTGGCTATCAACTTGAACCTCATAATTTTGAAAATTATGGGGTCTCATTATCGACAACCTAGAAAGTATGGAGACTGAGCAAGGCGATATTACTAATTTCCATACATAACCATACTTACGGATAAATGATCGAGGAAGGTGTTGAGCTGGGTTTACGTCTTTGTCATTCCTGTCTTGAATCCATGTTAGGAGGATCGTACATGACACATAACGACAACCGCTGCCTCGATACTAACTTGGCTGACTCAGCAGCATCCGTGGCCTTTTAAACCTACCTCAAGCGGATCTCCATTCTTCCTCCTCTAGATTTAGTTAACTTATCGAGCATTATCCCGATGTTTGTTTCCTCTTGCGCCTAGGTGCTAGTCCAACAACAAACATAGGAAGTGTTAGTGTACATCAAGCTGTGAGACTACATATAAAAAGCATACAAGCTTAACTTGACTCCAACAACTACCTTCTTGTTGTTGAATCTCACAAGAGTTCATCTGATATTGCCAACTCGTCTTGTGTCAAGAGTGCTTGGGAAGTAGTGTCGGTGGCAAGGGAGCTTGAGAGCGAGCTGCTAGCTCGAGTTGGCCTACGAGTATGTCGTGCTGCTGGTAATCTTGTGGTAGGTGTTGCAAGAACTAGGGTTGTCTCTGCTTGTTTGGTGGCAGCTATTTGTTCTGTTTGGATTTTTTGCAGTTCGTGTAGCATGGGATGCGTGTTTGTAGAATTTTCATTTGGACTTTCCTTCTATTGCACCATCGGTGCCAATGAGAATCTGCGGATTCATCGCTTCTCATTCCTGCCATTCTCTGTTTCTTCCTCTTTCTCTATGCCATGTTAAGTCAAAGCTGGCCGGAGGCTGATGGGACCCACGAACACCTATGGGACGGCGGACGAGTCCCTTCGGTTGATGGAGGCGGAGATCGCACGAAGAAGCGGTCGGCGAAACTTACAAGCAGTTACCCGGCTTGGAGCTCTCAGGAGATAATACTCTCTCTGCTTGTACGATTGTATTGTGTTCTTGCTAGAGGCGATGAGCTACAAGACCTAAGCGTGAGTGTTTTACGGTTTGAATGGGCTCAACCCCTCGTTGCGCATGGGCCTCCTTTATATGCTCAAGGGTCTCAAAGCGGTGTAGCGTAGACAAGGCAAAAGCGTAAAGGACTGCGTGGTTGGTACAACTACTTGTACGATGTATTCTACCTAACCACGATGGCGAGGGGACAAAAGCATTAAATGCCCGTCTATATCGCCTAAGCGATTGCAACATGGACCGTCAAAGGCGCCACCGCTTGCCACGATGACAATCTTGTCGGCGCCGCTTACCAGCTAGCTCCGGCCGCCCTGACCTCTTGACAGCAGCGCTGGAATGGTTCCATGGTGACCGTTGGTGGATGAGCTAGAAGCGGAGATAAGAGTGGTTACTGCCGCGGCGGCGCTTGCTGCGTGGCTGAATCCTTATCGTGTCTGGAAGCTTGTCGCTCTCCGGGCCTTCCGGCAAGCTCCTCTTGCTTTGGGTCTTGTCTTCTGTGTACCTTGAGTGGCCTTCGGCAAGCTCCTCTTGCAGGGCCTTATCTCCTTAAACCATACTTTGTTCTTGAATGGCTCCAAAGGAACCACCGGAGGATCTTAGCGGTCACCAGGGGAAGCCTTGCAGCGAGTGCTTGCTGGCTGCCCGTGCAGTTCGGGATACTAGGGTACCCTACTCTAGTACACAAGCGCAGGAGCCCGGGCACTGGGCCATACAGGTGCGGCGCTTGTTGGGCAGGCCCAAAAGCGTCTCTGCAGAACGCCCGGCCTAGATCACGCCGTAACTTGCTCTGGACCCACCCGTCCCCCACGAACAGCCTGCGTCGAGCAGCGTTGTCGTGGGAGAGATCGTGGGGGGTTTCTTTATTGAAAAGCGGCGTCGCCCCTCTCCTCCTTATAAACAGAAGCAGGGCAGGTCGCCCACCTCGCCATTGCTGTCTAATCTCAAAAACTGCGCTCCCCCTTCTTCTCTAGTGCGAAGAGGCAGCGCTCGCCCCCATCGCCATACCCGGTGCCATCAGCGCCCGTCGGTCTCCTCCTCCGCCTCCGCCATGGCTCCAGCGATAAGGGAAGAGGCGTGAAATCGGCAGGCAGCTTGACTGTGACGCTGCAAAAGGCGGGCCGTCTTCCCCCATGGCTAAATCGCAAAGGCGAGGAAATTCTACTGTTACGGTTAAGCGGAGGCTTGGCGCATCCGCGCCTGAAAGTACTCCCGGCATTGCTTGAACTAGCCCCAACTAGGTACCCTTTCTTTGCCTTTGTTCTTCTATTGCGGGCTCTGCCCGCCCTTCTCTAATTTTACTGCGATATCGCGAACACCTCTCGGGCCGCCTCCTTGACTTCACCCCCAAATGTTGTCCACGACCATGGCAGTTTCGCACCTTTTGAAAACTTTGTGAGAATCCACCCAAGCGTAGCCCTCTTCCGCCACTTTTCATGCCCAGTCGAGGGAGAGCCACTTGCGGAGAGGTTGCTTGGATCTCAAGGATCGGCAAGAAGGAAGCCTATCTGGAAGGAGAGCTCCGCGGCAAGTGGGAGAGTGGAGGGCGATTAGTGTTGGATCGTTGAGGAGAACCGCAGCCCTTCAGCGCCCGGCGCCAAACTCCAATAGTGTGCGGCGATTGGAGCAACTTGGCGCCGGAAGATCTAGATTGAAGATTGCCGTGACCGGATCTTGCGCCTCGGGCTTGCGGACTCACCGTGGCGCTGTTGGCGGTGCTCTTGCCGCCCGGAGCACCGCCAGGGAAGCGTGGAGCCTTTGGACGAAGGTCTTGTGAGCGTTACGCCGCCATCGACAAAGGCTGATGGGCTGGGGATGGTGGATCTCGGCTACTCCTCCGAACAAGCACCTCAACCCAGCGCCAAGCTCAGCTTGTTCCTCAAGGCGTGGTGGCGGCTCTCCAGCGACTCGGAAGAGATCCCGAAGCAGGTGGCGAGAATCGCGCCCGGTCTGCGGGAGCTCTCAAGGTGTTGATGAAGGTGGCCTTCCGCAGCAGGCCTCAACCTCACGGCGTCCTGAGATCTGCTGCCCGGGGATGCTGATGGGCGCTCAAAGCCCTTGTCGCACCCATTGTGGACAAGGTGGGCAAGATCAAGCGGTTTGATGGCGCCCGCGTAGATTAGGCCGCCAACTTTATCTTTCCTTGTCGCTGCTGATCATGTTTAGGAGAACAATTTATTAGATCTGCGACAAGCTATTTTGTAATATAACTCTATCTTGGGCGGTGATTGTGATGTTATTTCCTTTACTTGATTCCTTCCTTTGTATGTTTTGCCTTACGCTTTCCAGCGGACTTGTCGTGTGAGCACCTTTGCTTGGCATTTGAGTCTTGAACATCGGCAGCCTATTTGGCGGTGCCGCCTCGACAAACAACCTTATGCATAACTAAGTCGCGGCTGACTTAAGTTTGTTAGCGGACTCGAAACAAAGTAAAGGCGCAACTAACTGCGAGTTGGTTCCTCTGCGCGCGAGTTTTCCATACAAAAGTACTATCGTTTGAGGAAGATAACAAGATTTAAAACTGATTGCTCAAACTTTGGCAACTTAGCTTTTATGTCGTTTGCTTCCCGATAAAGCGAAACTTCCTCGGCGGCGCATGGTGGCCCGCCATTATCTTCTCCTTCCCCCTGGTTAACTTGTGCGAGGAACCTTCCTTTCTTTGAGAAGAGAAAGAAGAAAATAAAGTTATGGAGCCCTGCTGACTCGTTATAGCTACAGGTGTGGATGCTGCACAAAATGTCGGATAACACATGCAATAAGATGATGAAAGCATGAATTTGATAATTTGTGCGCAACACATGAGCTTACTTATGCATGGGATCTGCGCCCGGCTTTGTACAAAGGATTACATGCAACATCGGCAAGACTTGTACAAAAGGTGGTTCTTAGGAACAGATTCGACAAGCAGCCCTCTGATTAAAACTTACGAAGATACTCAATGTTCGAGGATTTGCTCACGAATTCCATCTTGGTCTCGGCCGGATGAGCGCGAGGCCTAGTGACTTCGTTTCACCCGATAAGGGCCTTCCCACTTGGCGTCAACTTGTTGGAATTCTTGGCGGACTGAGCAGCGAAGAACAAAATTAGCCTTCCTCGAGGCTTACGGCATTAACTCTCGGCTATGGTAGCGGCGCAAAGCTTCTGTAACGAGCAGCTCGTCTGGCGGCTGAAGACGGTCCTCCTCAAGGAGCAGCGCGTCATCTTATCGCAGCTGCTCTTGCTCAAACTCATCATAGCGAGTACTGAGGTGACCCATATCTGAGTTCGGTGGGGAGAACTGCCTCTGCTCCATAGACTAGGCGAAAGGTGTGCGGCGTTGGCTCGATTTGGCGTCGTCTGATCGACCAAAGAACCATCGGCGCTCCTCAATCCGGTTTCTTCGCACTTGTGAAACCTGTCAAAAGTTCTGGTCTTGAGCCGTGCAGCACTTGACATTGCTCTCTACCTTGACCATTGCTTCTCGGATGAGCAACGAAGCAAAGCAGACCTTGGCGCCAAGATCTTGGGCGTCTTGCATGAAGAGTGCGGCTCGTGAAGCTGTGTGCCGTTGTCGGTGATGATCTGTTAGGGATTCGAAGCAGCAAACAATCGACTGAAGAACTTGATTCGCGTGTGTTGTCACCTTCCTCCTGCTTCCACTTCCGGCCACTTTGTGAACTTATCGATTACAGCGTACAAGTACTCAAAGCCCAAACGACTTCGGGAAAGGGCGAGGATGTCGAGCCCCAGACCGAACATGGCGAGGATAAAGGGATCGTCTGGAGAGCTTGAGCTGGCTGGTGTATCTGCTTGGAATGAAACTTGCACGCTTCACACTTGGTTACTTGTGCGGTTGCATCTGGAGGCTGTCGGCGGAAGAAACCTTGCGGAAAGCTTTGCGGCAAGTGCTCTTCTTGTAATGTGGTGACCACATATGCCTCCATGTATCTCGCCAGCAGCTTACATCCATCTTCGGTGAATACACTTCAATTTCACACCGTTGAGTCTTCTTACGTACATCGTCTTGCGTCGACAAACTGGTACATACTTGACTGCGGGCTACTCTTTCCGCTTCTTCTTGCTCTTGGGAAGTTCTCTGTCGAAGGAAATGGACAATCTGTTGTGCCCATCTTTGGAGCTTGTGGCTCGACAACAAGGACTAAAGGCACATATGCTGCTGCTGGGAACATCCGCTTCTCGGCAGAACCTGCGGCTCGGCGAGCTTGATGTTCCCGGCAAGTTTGCGAAGCAAAACTTGTCGGGGCGTGCGCTTCAGCGAAACAAACCCTAGGGCTTGTGGGGCAGACTGCTCCTCGGCACTCTTAGTGTTGATCTTGGGGACCTTTTGGTGGCGGCAGGGAAGCTCTGCGGAAAATAGTCACCGAAATCAACTTCCTCTTCTTGTTCTGTCGAGTTGATGGCGTTCTGATCGGTTGAGTCAGACGAGCACAAAATCCCTGGTTCCACGGGTAATTTGAGTCTGGCGCGCTTTAACGAGCCATCGGCAATATCATTACGAGCTCTTGGAACATGTTCCATCTGCGAGCCGTCAAAGTGTTCTTCTAGCTTTCTCACTTCATCAACGTAGGCTTCCATCAACGGACTCTGATAATCTTTGTTCACTTGGCGGACGACAAGCTGCGAGTCACCCCTGACAATGAGCTTCTTTATTCCAAGGTCTACTGCGATCCTAAGACCGGCAAGCAAACCTTCATACTCTGCAGTATTGTTTGTTGCTTGCTCCTTGGGAAAGTGCATCTGGACTATGTACTTGAGGTGCTCTCCGGTGGGTGCGACAAGCAACGCCCGGCACCGGTATGCTGCAATGAGAAGGCACCATCAAAGTACATCAGCCACTCTTTGCTTGCTTCCTTGACGGGGATGCTCGTCTCTGGAATTTCTCCATCTTGTGTTGGCGTCCATTCCGCTATGAACTCTGCCAGTGCTCTGCTTTGGGTAGTTGAAGTGCTTTCAAACTTGAGGCCAAAGCTTGACAGCTCCAGTGCCCACTCTACAATCCTGCCTATTGCTTCTGGATTTTGCAATATCCTCTTGAGAAGCGGTGACAAGCGTGATTTAGGTGTGCTTGGAAGTAATGGCGCAGCTTTCTAAAGGCCATGAGGAGACGAAAAGCAATTTACGCACACAGAGTACCTTGACCTAGCCCCTGCGAAGGGGCGACAAAAGTAAAGCTGGGCGCTGCACCATCCTTTACGCATCTTCTCGCGTCTGCGCAGATCCATCGTTGTCGGGACGAGCTTGCGCGGTGAAGCCCCCTTTCGTCGCTGGATGCATCTGCCTCGGTTGCCGGCTCGTCATCGCCTCCCTTTCCGCTACTAACAGCACTAACCACTTGATTGGTTGCCGCTATATAGCAGCAACTTCTCTTGTGGCCTAGAGTGCGACAAGTAATGAGTGGAGGGCAGGTACCTCTTTAAGTCTGCAGCGCAACCTCCGCCGAGTCCATTTCATTGGACCTGCCTTTTCAAAATTTTGAAAAATGGCGGAGGCGTTCAGAGATCTAGAGATAAACCTGCTTGAGAGCAGCCCGCATAACCGGCAAGTCTTCGTACATCCTTGGCGCTTTGGTGCTTCAATCTGCTCAATGGCCTTGATCTTGTCGGGATTGGCTTCAATTCCCCAGAGACCACGAAGAACCGAGAAGCTTGCGGAAGGGACTCCGAATCGCACTTCTCGGGGTTGAGCTTGAGTTGATCTTGTGCAGATTTGTAAAGGTCTCATCTAAATCTTGAACGAGTTGCCACTGTCTTTGCTTTTGACCACTATGTCATCCATGTAGGCTTCTACATTTACGTGCATTTGCAGCTCAAAAGCAAGTGGACTACTCTTGCAAGCGTTGAACCAGCATTCTTTAGCCCAAAAGCATCCGTACAAAGCGAGTATGTGCCACATGGGGTGATGAATGCGGTTTTCTCCTCATCCTCTTCTGCCATGAAGATCGATGATATCCTGAATATGCATCAAGAGATGAAAGCAAATCACATCCAGCAGTGGAGTCAACAATCTGGTCGATCTTGGCGGCAAGGAAATGGTCTTTGGGACAAGCTTTATTAACATCTGTGAAGTCGATACAAAGTCTCCATTTCCCATTTGCCTTCTTGATACAACTACGAGATTGGCCAACCCGTGGGATGGAGCACTCCTCTAACAAGGACTGCTGCTTCCAATTTCTTGATCTCTTACGCAATGAATTCTTGGCGCTCCTTGCTGCTTCACGACTTTACGCTTGGCGGGCGCGCGCGAGGACAGAACAGCTAGGTGATGCTCAATTACTTTCCTAGGAACACGGGGGTGTCGGGCGGTTGCCATGCAAACACGTCGGCGTTCGCCCATGAGGAAAGCAATAGCACGCCTTCTATTTAGGGTCGAGTGGCACTAATGGTGAAGGTACCACCATGCCGTCCTCCTTGGCGGGCACCTTCTTGGTCTTGATTGGAGCTGCCATCGTCTTCTTGCACTTGCGGTGGAGCTCGATGGTGCGTCCTCGGCGGTGGCGCAGCACTCGAAGAGTGCTTTTGCGGAGTGGGCATCAGGCTCTTGCGGACTTGGTCTTCTTCTTCCCGGGAGCTTCGGACAAGTGACTTGCTATCTGCTTTGCTTTGCTGCCTCCGATAAATCTGGTCGGTAGCAGATAAGAGCATCCTTCTTGTGCGCTATGGACAGAAATGACCTTATCGGGCCTGGCATCTTGAGCAAGTTGTATGCATAATGAGAGGCTGCCATGAACTTGGCGAGTCTTTGGGCGACCAAGTATCCCATTGTAAGGCAATGGAAAATCAACAACGTCGAGCGTGACCTTCTCGATCCACAAGTTCAGCTCGCTGCCAAATGTTACCGACAGCGTGATCTTCCCCTTGACTTGCTCCTTCCCGGATTAATTCCTCTGAATGTGCCGGTCTCTTGAGCTGGCTGTCGAGGATTTGGGTTTACGGAGCACGCGGAGGAAGATTAGAGTTCAAGCGGCACCGCCCGTCAACTAACATCTTAGTGACCTTGAGGTTGCGGATAGTTGGTGAAACCAACATCGGCAAGCACCGACCCTTGATGATGCGGTCAGGGTGGTCCTCAATATCAAGATGATAGGCGTCTTTGGACCATTTTAGAGGCTTGCGTGACTCTCGGATGGTTACTGCTACATTGACTTCCGCATCCACTGCTTGAGTTGGCGGTGTGAAGTATGCGAAGAACACCGCCATCAACGCATAAAACCTCTGTGGCTTTACGGAACTCCTGCTCATCGGTCTAAATCGTCTTCCATGTCTTCATCGTCGTCGTCATCTTCATCCTTATCGCGGCCACGGGAGGTCTGTCCCCTTGCGCTGCTTGGCTGCTGCGGCGTAATCCCGGCGGGTCGCTTCTTGCTAACTCCCCAGCACCTTCTGGGCCTTCTCCTTGTCGCGCCCTCGTACTCAGCTTTCTGCTGTTCAACAAGCTGCTCGACCTTCTTGCAACTCTGGAGGTCATGGCCCTTAGTGCGGTGGATCTTGCGATCTTGCTTGTTGGAGCTGTCACAGCAGTCGGCGGCCCGCCACCGGTGGCGGTCGGTGCTATGGCAACCTCCTTAGCGGACCACCAACAGGCTTTCTTGGCGGCACCACCGTTGCGGACTGCTCGACAACTAAAACATCTTTGCCCTTCTTCCTTGTTATTCCGCCGTCGGCTTTTCTTTCTTGGGCGGTCTCCTCACTACTCGAGATCCTGCTACGCATTCTCTCCTGAGTCTCCTCCTTCCTCGTACGTGCACACTTGCCGGCCAAGGCATACAGCTCTTGGCGTCCTTGACTTTGCACATGCCATCTCCTCCTCATCCTGCGGTTCCTTGCGTTACGATGAAGCTGATTACGCGGCGGGGTGGACATATCGGGATGTTGTAGTGCACATGGCTGAATCTACGAATGAACTTGCGCAAAGACTCTCCTTCCATACAGGCGGCGAGATGAAGGTGCTCTCTGACGGCCATGAGGCTTGTGGCGCTTTGTGGCGCCGACAAATGATGGCATAGATCATCAGAGGATATGAAGCTGTCCGGCAAGTGCATGAGCCAAGATCGACATTGGGCTTGAGTACCGGTGGGAAGTAGTTGGCGAGATCTTATCGTCTCGTCCCCTGCGGCTTGCACCGCAATGGTGTAGATCTTGAGAACTTCGGCCGGATCGTCCTGCCATCGTGCTTCTGCAATGCGTCGGCGAAATTCTTCTTCTGGGCCCTTTGGACTTGCCGCGGCTCACGAGTGAACGCGCGGCAACCTACGCGTCTGACAAGTCGCTGGTTCCCTGGCGCATGCATATCGACGAGAGGGCCCAGTGCGCTGGTCGGATTGACGTCGCGCTTCTCTTCGACGCTCGATGCGAGTTCGAGCATCTTCTTGTTGTCGTTCGTGAAGAACTTGGCGCTGATCACGGCGAGCTCGTGGATCCGATGACGCGGTGGAGTCGCTATCGAGGTGGATCCGATGAGTTGGCGTTCTTGGCCTTCGGGGTGGAGAGTGCATGGTGGTTGCACCCCCGCAGGTTTCGTCGCCACCGGCTCGTGCCTTGTCGTCTTGCTGCGGCAGCGATGTAGTTGGTTGCCGCGGAGTGTCGCCGTTAGCAAAAGCCGATGAGACTCTAGATGGTAGCCCTCCATTAAATCAACCTTAGCCGGCTGTTGGAGGGCAGTCTAGAAGCGATTGAGCTCGCCAAGGCTTCATTGCAGGTGGTGGGTAGCAATGGTGAGCAGTGCGAGGCGGGATATGCCGGACTTCTAACCCGCGTTAGAAGAGCAGCATCTGTCGAGCGACCGTACCCTTTCGTGCCGGCATGTTGGCGTGTCGCTGGTCTTGAGGGCGAGATCCTCGGCTTCGATCTTGATCCAGCGGCGTATGGTATTGTGAATACCAAAGCGCTGTCGGTCCCGCTCCTCTGAGATGGGCGGCGGTGCGTGTCGCAGACGCTTGAGGTCTGCGCGGCCTTGTCTTTGGACTTGGCAGCGTCATGAGCTTCCTCGTCGGCGCCCGTTCTTCCGCCGGTGTCAACCCCACCACCCATTTGCTCCGGAGGTGGCGGGTTCGACGTGGATGGCTCCGCTGCCGCCGAAGCCTTCTTCTTGTTGGCATATTGATGAAGATGATGAAGATGTTGCTCGTGTGAGCGCGGATCAGAGTTCACACAGCCTCGGCCCTACTGGCGTGCCAAGATGTCGAGGAAGCTGATCGGACCCACGAACACCTATGGGACCAGCGGACCGAGTCCCTTCGGTTTGGTGGAGGCGGAGATGCATACGAAAAGCAGATCGTGGCACCACGAGCGGTTACCCAACGGAGCTCTCCGGAGATAATACTCCTACTGCTGCTTGTCTAATTGTATTGTGTTCTTGCTAGGAAGCGATGAGAGCTACAAGACCTAGCGTGAGTGTTTTACGGTTTGAATGGGCTCAACCCCTCTCGTTGCATGGGCCTCCTTTTATATGCTCAAGGGGTCTCCGGCGGTGGCAGCGTAGACAAGGGCAAAAATGTAAAAGGACTCGTGGTTGGTACAGCTACTTATGCGAGTGTATTCTACCTAACCCGTGATGGCGGGGACAAAAGCATTAAATGCCGTCTATATCGCCTAAGCGATTACTGAGGGACCGTCGAGCGCCACGCTTACCACGATGACAATCTTGTCGGTAGCCGCTTACTTCTAACGCTCCGCTGGCCGCCTGACCTCTTGACCGCGGCAGGAATGGTCCCATGGCGACCACGTTG
Organism: Aegilops longissima; assembly: GCA_021605205.1. NCBI lineage: Eukaryota > Viridiplantae > Streptophyta > Magnoliopsida > Poales > Poaceae > Aegilops > Aegilops longissima. The sequence continues at coordinate 15,253 of JAHIAM010000202.1, forward strand.
GTGGATGAGCTGGAGTGGAGATAAAGAGTGGTAGCCTGCGCGGCAGCGCCTTGCAGCGGCTGAATCCTGTCGCGTCCGGAAGCTTATCGCTCTCCGGGCCTTCCCGGCAAGCTCCTCTTTCCGGGGTCTTGTCTTCTGTGTGCCTTGAGTGGCCTTCCCGGCAAGCTCCTCTTGCTGGGGCCTTGTCTCCTTGGCTTAAATACTTTGTTCTTGAATGGCTCCAAAGGAACCACGGAGGATCTTGGCGGTCACCAGGCAAGCCTTGCATGAGGTGCTGCAACTACCCGTGCGAGTTAGGGATACTAGGGTACCCTACTCTAGTACCCGACACAAGCCGACAAAGAAAAGCGAATAAAATTTAGTTCTTGAAACAAATTGATGCGTGATCTGAGCAGAATAAAACTTTGATGTTAGACAACCACATGATAGGAGGATGTAATATGTATGAAAAGCGGAGACGGAAGAGATAACCAGAACTATGATGTGTAAACTAAGAAGAAGACATTTCACCAAATTAGAAGCAATGCAATGGAAGGTAGACACCATATGAAAGATGCTACAAATATCGCTCTGCCAAGTTAACAGTGTCTCAGCATAAATGGCGTTCAAACAAATGTGAAGTAGTACAAGAAATAAATCATATGCAAGATGCAAACAACATCACACTACCATGTTAGAGGTCTCTCGTCATTAGTGCCATTGCATATTCACAGCATTGCATATTCACAGCTTATGATGTGTAAACTAAGGAGAAGGCATTTCAACAAATTAGGAGCAATGAAAGCTTGGCACCATATGAAAGATGCAAATAATATCACTCTACCAAGTTAAAACTGTCTCGTCATAAGTGCCATTTCAACAAATTAGTAGTGCAAGCTAGAAAAGAATGTGAGATGTAACCTATATCACACTCCGAAGTCAAACGTGTCTTATGATAAGTGATTGTTGCAGGTTACATAACAGTAGTAATTTGATGTAAGAACATGGTGTGATAGACAGATATTGTATGTTCTAGAAAGCAGGAACACGTGTCTTATTCAAGTATAATGTGTAAAGTAAGCAGATGGAATTCAAAAAAATTAGAAGCAATACAAGCTAGACATCACACATAACATGCAACCACATATATGATTGCCAAGTTAGAGGAGCACCGGTGATCTTGCACTAGGGAGGCGTGCTCATCATAAACACAGCTTTGTTGAGTGTCTATGCATGTGTTGTCTTGGAAATCATCTTGGGGGTGTGGAGGGTAGAAACTATAGAGGCCCTCCGTTTGGAAGCGAGCACCTTTATCCGCTGCCTTGCTAACTTCCTTCCGCTTTATTGATTTTGAATTGTCAAGTAAAACCGACAAGAAAAATCAATAAAATTCTCTCTTGAGAACTCATTCATGCATGATCTTGACAATCACTACTTTGATGTAAGGCAAACACATGATACCAGGATGGAATATATGCGAAAAACAGGGCGACATGGCATGTTCACAACTGTTTGTGTAAACTAGCGAAACCATTCCAGCAAATAAGAAGCAATGCAAGCTAGACACCACATGAAAGATGCAACCAATATGACTGCCAAGTTAAGCGTCCCATCATAAATGGAATTTCAACAAATTATAAGCAGCGCATGCTATAAATCATATGAAAGATGCAACTAATATCGCCTTGCATATACTAAAGGTGTCTCGTCATATTGATTTATGCGGGATACAAAAAACCATAGTTTTATGTAAGGACATGCTTAATATACGGATGTACTATGTACTAGATACGGAAGGCATGTCACATTACTTGGTATAATGTCACATTTACGGGAGTATAAGCTAAGCGAGACTAGCACATGCAGTTTAACCAGATTGGAAGAATTACAATCTAGACACCATATGCATCATGCAACCACATATCACGCTGCCAAGTTAGAGCAAGCACACTGCAATGCTAGTGTAGAAATGCTGTAATCAACTTCTGAGCTATGTTCACTATCTTCATCTAGCATTTCTCTTTCTTGAGAATCATGTCGGAGGCGGCGTTGCATTCTTTAAATGAGGAGTAGTCCCCTTGCCTGCCTGCCTCGTCATAAGTGATTGATGAGGGATCCACAAGAACATTAGTTTGATGTAAGAACATGGTTAATACAGATGTACTAGTATGTACCAAAAGCAGAAAGGCATGTCATATTCAAAGGTATAATGTGTAAGCTAAGCGGATGCAATTTAACCAAATTGGAAGCAATACAAGCTAGACATCCGGTGGAGTGGTGAACATGATCATCTAGGACACGAGAGCACGGTGGGAGGCGGGCTGCCGCCACCATCGCGGCTTTTAGTTGGCTTCGGTGATGCATGTCTTTCTTTGGGCTTGTCCTTTGGCTCGGCGATGCCACGACTAGTTATTTGTCTTACGGTGCTCACGGGATGGTGGTTCATGTAAAAATATCTTTCCTTATCTTAATAAAGACCGACTTGACCTTTGAATACAAGCTAGACACCAACATGCAACCACATATGACACATGAAGTTAAAGCAAGCACACAGGATGGTGGTTCATTGCGGCGAGGTCATCAACTCTGAGCTCGTTTACCGTCTCCATCTGCTGAGACTGCACCCTTTATAAGCGTTGTAATGTGTCTTGCCTACCCGTATACCAAGCTGGGCGACTTCTCTCTTTTCTTTCTGCTTCTCTTTCGGCAGGACAGTCTGAAATACCCTTGCATAAAAACACAATAGTGAGAGTATGGGTGAAGTGTGTGCAAAACTAGTGCCTTTGTAAAAGTAGCGAGATAGGAGGTGGCTTAAAAATAAATGACAGGAGGCATATAATAGCTCTACAACATTGCATGGCAAACAAAATTAGATTCTACTCCATATGATTTTTGTAATATATGAGCACAGAAATGCAGGTACTCCTCCGCACACCACCACATGTGGTCATATCTAAGATAACGATCATTGAAAATAAATAGGTCGATCGATTTTTTAATGAACCATCCGATCTATAAGGAGCAGGCGGATGGCCTTCGTCTACCTCCCTTGATCCTTTGTTACGATCTTTCACGAACCGCCCGCGACCACTGGCCCAGACCCGTGCCTCCGCCGCCCCGCCCTCCCATCGACCTCACACCATCGTCGTGCTTGGCAGTGCCCCCTAGCCATCCCTTTAATCCCGGCCAACCTCCAGATCGGGCGCTAGTAGCTCTAGGCCGCAGACACCCCTAAGATAAATACCAAGCCTGCTTCCCGGCGTAATAGTCGTACTAGCGCTGTTACACGAGGAATGCTTAGATTAATGGGAATCAACGGCAGAAATTGAAATTGAGGGGACGGACCTCTAGCTAAGGTGAAATAGTATATGAGGAGAAACCTTGTGCATTGTGAGTTACTAGGAACATCTAGTATCAAGAAGAAGCGTTCAACTAGTGTCTTCGTGGGATGAATACCGTGCAAGCGAGGCGTAAGATTTGCACGAATAAGGGAAGATGAGTACCTTCTTGGTTGCGGTGTGGTCACCTCCACATGTCGTGCCGATCTTCTTGTTTTACCGGGAAACCGATGTTACGGAGGTGTGAGCTTGGGCGAACCCATGGCCAAATTGTTGACTGTGTTTCCGTGGCTGTAGTCGGCGGAGGAAGAAGATCCGAAGCGGCAAAGGGCGGCAAGCAGGAACAACTCGGTGCGGTGGAGGTGGCGAAGTTGGAGGCGGCAGCGGTGAGGTGCGGAGACGGCGTGGTTGAGCTGGCTCGGGTACGGATGGCTCGGCCTCGGCTTGAACTACTAGCCGTGGAGTACATTGCGGTTGAGGTTGCGGTGGACGACAACGTCGGGGTATCGGTTCCGGCATGATGGAGGAGGGCGGCGGTTGATGGGTGGGATGGGGTGGCGGACGGAGGGCGCTGGGGTTCAGCTGGTGGAGAGGTAGTTTGGCACCACGAGTGCGAATGGGGAATCGGATGGGTGGGGGAACCATGTTTGATCAGGGACAGCGCTTGTTTTGGCTTTTTGAGCAGAAGATGGGGCGCTTGTTTGAAATTTGGGAAAGTACAAACTTTGCCCCCCTCTTAAATTCGGACCTCTGCGGGTCGGGGTAGGATGGTAATCCCAGGTGTCCCAAATAGTGGGGGGGGCGATTTCGGCGATCTTGCGTGTGTGTAATCGGCCATTGTGTATGAATGTTTTTCGAGGCGGTTTCGTGGCGTCTAGATGAAGCTACAAACCTACCGGTTTAGACCTTTAGACGTCGGGCGGTGGGTTTCACAGGTCGAGTTATTAGAAAAGTAATTTTCTTGTACTACCAAACATTGGTCTCAGCGGTTTGGGTGAGTAGAGGCTCTTTGGCGCTTCGTTGAAATTTTGAAACACAAAAATTCACGTTTAGAGTACTCTTGAACTATGAGAATTGACCTAAATAGACAACGTTATATTTGACCTTGTATGTTTGAAAACCTCATTAAATTATCCGCTTCCTTTTGAATTTTGACACTTGAAAATCCTATAACTACGATTATTTTGGAATGGAGGAGCTAAATTTGAATCTATTTTGTACGACTACATATGCTATATGTACAAAATCGAGCAAAGATTGGTACCCCCATAGTTTAGGTATGGTTTACAAATGCCATGATATCAAATTCAAATAATTGAATGGACTTCATGTTGAATTGATTTTTAAACCACCTTAGGTTGAATTCAAATGTATACTAGTTCATAGGTAGCTATTTATAAATGTCCATTGTGTAACTTTCATTATGTATAATGTGCTTTACACACACAACATGAACTATACTCACGTTTATATTCGATTGCTAAAGCGATGCATTATGCGGAGTTCAAAATACTAACTATGTGGATCAATTGTGTTGAATAATAACATAGACATGCTCAAATTCGATAGAATCTAGATGTCGATGGATCAATGACCGCTCCTTCTTGAATTGCAAATATCATGATCCCATCCTAATATTTGGATAAAATTATATCTTTAATCAATGTGTAGAGCAGTCTTTACGTGTAGTTTCACTCTCCATCGGTGGTCTCTCACACATGCTCACACACTCTCTCCCGAGGTGTCTTTCTCGCACACATTCTCTAGATATAACCCTCCCTCCCTCTCGTAACCATTTACAACTGTTTTCACTAACCTTTATCACAAGCACTCTTCCTCTAGGAAACATACACACGCACAATCCTCATCGACCCTTTTTATATACATGGACCTGCCTCGTGTCTCATGTACGCACATTATCTTTACCTTTGTCTCTCACGCATTATCTCACCTCTCTTCCTAATCGACGAGTATGATTCTAGCGAGCATTCTGTAGGATGCCCTTAAAGTTAGGTTGGATGAATAGTAATATCAAAGATAGAGGGTTACCTTAGTCCGAGAACCTAGGGTTACAAATCCTAGCCGGCTTTGTCGGTGGACACAGAGTCCTTCACAATTCTGCTATCTTTGTCTTGTCGACTAGTCATCCATGGGTCTTCCTAAATGTGTCATGGGCCGACCAATGTGGCGCAGGACGGAACCAGAACAAAGGGCCTCACCTCAACCCACGGACCTCACGCGGTGACACACCCTCTGCCCCACGTCTCATTATCTTCTCACACCCACACATACCAACACAAACACCACACACACAGAAAAATTCTCCCGGTGCCTCTATTCCCTCCCCCTTGCATATACACACTCAAGGGAATGTCATATTCCTCTCTCTCTCTCTCTCTCTCTCTCTCTCTCTCTAGACCACCTCATTTCTTGTGCTATCTCTCCCCCCCGCCCCCATCGGCCCCTCTATCCATGCCTCTCTCGAATCGTAATACACACATACCTCTCTAGGCCCCGCCAAATGCATCAACTACACATTCACACATGTTACATCACATACCCCATTGATCTAAAAGCCCTCTCTTCACGTTTATTTAGCATACAACATTCCTTTTGAATAAAGTGTGGCCAAAAATTATTTTAGAGTTTCTACATATATACAACATTACAAAGTTATATGGAGAATCTGAACTCTAATTTGCATTGCATTGTGCCCACAATGATATTTATTCCATACTTTGTGAATTTGTATATTTTTATACTATATACAAAGTTAGTCATAATAAAGAAAGCGAAGATCATCTCTCTCTCCATCGCATACCCCCCACACGCCCCTTTCACGTATGCACACAAAACTATCTCCATGTCCTCTAAAAGTAAGCCCCAGAAAATTCATGCGTGTTTCATCTTTCTCTCGCGATATATGCAATAGCGATCATTGTATTTGAAGTGAAAGCACAATACATACATTGGACTTCATAATCCACTCATTACGGTCACCGTTTACGTTTAGTGGTTATTATCTGATCACAGGCTCACCGTACAACTTTGTATTTGCTCATGACATGACTAGTTGACCAGTTGATCGCTCCGTGGCACCTAATCTAGTGTTGAATCACATTATCTCACTAACATCGTGCCCACACATCGACTTATACCTACTCTACATCTACACTATTATAAAATACATAAAATACACTCTTATAAAAAACAGAGTTGGTGATGATGGTGTGCTTGCCATCCTGCAATATAGGCCGTCCGATTTATATCTGATGGATAGGAAAGAAACTATGGCAATTTTGCAAAAGGTACCCACACACCTCTCCATTTGCAAATAAGGCCTTCCCTTGTTCATCCTTTTCTCTCACAAGATAAACAAGTCATACAAATGCATCTTGATGTTACGTGCAACGACGAGGCATCTTACTAGTAAGAATGAAAACAAGCGACAAAAAATATTTTGGCGGTGGTGCGAAGTCATGACCCATGAGCACAGCGGACAAGGTGGCCTTGTATTGGTATCTTTGAGCCGTCTGTTTTTAACACACAGGAGCTGGTGTGGTGATTATACACACACGCATGCATACACGAACTCCATCCACGCAACACTCACACAAACACATGCACCCACGCACGCACGCATCACTCACACATACACACGCAGCCACGCCACGCATAACACTCACACGCACTTTTACACGCATGCATGCACACACCAGTACACCACGACCAACACACACTCTCACGCTCAAGTGCTCAAACTACATGTGCATGCGCACACATCAGAATACAGCAGACACATACACAACCAGGTGATTCCGCGCGCGGGTTTGAGCCTTATCGTGCTGCGTAAATTTGTGTTTATCGACCTTTTCCCTATCGCACTAACAGGTGGGACCCACAAGGAACGTGGTCAATTTAACTAGTCAACATGGCACCACGCAGACTATTTGGCGGTCAATAGAGTGCAATCCGATGCTGAAGCTGTGAGCAAGTGACCGGATAATCACCGAAAGCGTATATAGTGACCGTAATCAGCTTATTCTGAAGTTCGGTGACCGTACTCGCTTTTCTCTCTGTAGGCCCTCAAAACTACATCTCTACGTTCTCGCATGTTACATCTAACAACTATGCAATACAACACTACTACTACACTCTAACACAATAAATCATATGTGTTTCAGTTTTACTAGATATCATATTGTTACTTATAATTATTCAGTTTGCATACATTAAAATTGCCTTTGAAATGTATGGCGATTATCATCTACCGGCGGGAAAAATCCGCCCTTTCTGTTTAATCGGGTTTGTATCGATGGATCGTGCGAAACAGCAAAACTATAGTACTATGCAGTACAAGTGACAGTTCACTGGGCCGTCGTGTCGTATACTCCTCCATCGTAAGAGTGGGCGCTTCGCTTTCATAAATCTTCTAGTCCCTTTCGCCAACATGTGGGACATCAAGCTACGGGTCCACGTGCCATACCGAATCTGATCAGAGCAGCGGGGTGAAGCACCCGGTCATGGTGCCCGCGTAGTAATGAGCAATGAGGCGTCAAATCACAAAGCTGCACCTTTCCCGCAGTTTAGTTGGAGGGACGAAGTAATAATACTAAAAAAGCAGTGAGGCGTCAAATCACAAAGCTGCATCTTCTTCAACTTAACCACGTGTTGCTTCTGCCGTTGTTCTGCCTCATGTGGGACGCGGATCATCTTGGTCGCGTCTCCCTCATCTTCTTCAACTTAACCACGTGTTGCTTATGCCGTTGTTCTGCCTCATGTGGGACGCGGATCAGCTTGGTAAAGCACTGACACGTGGGACCGCATGTTAGCAAACCGCCAGGACAACGTCCTCCGAAAATAAGAAACCTCCCCCGCCATCCGCGCGGGAAAATCATCTCCTTTTTACTAATCTTTGATTCTATAAATTTTTAGCTCAACATAATTGAGATTTGTATAGATAGCACACATGAGCAAAATCAAGTGGTACGGTTAAGGGCATTCACAATGTGTAGCCAAATGTTAAAATAGCTTTTGGCATCGTGGGAACCATTGTGGATGGCGTTGCCAAAGCCAAAAAGATGGAACCGAAGCTCCCTGATTGATTGATTGAAGGAATACAAAAATGCAACATCTCTCCTCTTTCTCCCATGCTTGGGCGCATGTAGGAGTAGTACAGATAAAACACAGAGTCTACTCCCTGTCCCTTCTATCACAAATCACAAAGCAGTGAGGCGTCAAATCACAAAGCAGACGAAGCAACTATCATTTCACTCTTCACTGACTCCGCTTCTCCATCGTCTTCTTGAGAAACCATCTCACGCACTAGTACTCCTAGTAGTAGTACTAGTAAAGGACTTCTGGATGCAAATAAAGGTGGTTGTCTCGGCTTGCGGTGACAATTCGAGCGACTTATCGTGGTCTCCCTCAATGGTGTTCTCCGTCGAGCGCGCCGCCAAACCACAAAAAAAAAGTCGTTGATGTCACCGCAATGGGCAAGGAATTCAAATATAGTTACTACCTCCATTTTTTTGTACACAAGGCCAGTATATCAAAATTACAATTTGCAAAGGGCCACTAACACTAATCGAGGCAAAATTGATGGGGTTAGCAACCAAGGAAATTAATATCCCCTGCATGTATGCGGAAGTGAGAAGGTTCATTTGCATGGCGCTGCATTAATCAAGCGATGAGGAGTGAGATGGTTAGCTCTTTGGTCTTTCAAGAAAAAATACGAATTAATTGACACGTGAAACGAGGATTTGTACCGAAGGAAAACCCCGCCTTTCTTTTTAACACTAGTACTCCTAAATGCATTACTACCTCCGATCTGGTTTATAGGTCCCTTTTATAGTTTGTGCCAAATTTTGACTAAGGATTTAACTAACAAAAATGTTAATGCATGTCAAGAAAAATTATCTCATTGGATTCGTATTTGAACATAGTTTTTAAAAATATAATGTTTGGTGACATGTGTGAACATTTTCTTAGTTTAATCTATGGTCAAAATTTGGCACGAAATACAATGGGGACCAATAAACCCGGACAGAAGTAGTACATACTTATCCTGTTTGGGTCTAGGCCTTGCATTGCCAAACTTTGCCACACATTTTTGCCAAGCTTGCCTAAAGTTTTCAAAATGAGAAGGAGGTACACTTGCAGACGGCTGTCATGGTCGCTTCCGCACCCTCCTGCAGTCGCTCCTGCGCGCGTGTCGCACCGCACCCTCACACTTCGCTCCTGCACACCGCAAGCCCAACCAAGGGAACGCACCCTCACTGACACGTGCTGTCGCATGTGAACAAACCAAACTCAGACATCCTATCGCTGACACATAATTTTCGTTCATAGAGTATGTTTATCCAAACGGAGTATCCGTACGGCCCGTGCGATGGTCTGTTGGGGAAGAAGAAGAGGTGAGGAAGAAGGAAAGAAGGGTTAGGAGACGTAGGATATTCATCCAACCGCCTGAAATGGTAGACTCAGGCGACTTGCATAACAAATAGTATGTTTTTACACAGCAAAAGATCCATAATAATAAAAACAACAACATAAATAAAAACTATCACTTCTCGCGAAAAGAGACGGCCTCGTCGTCTTTGGCTGCCGGCGCGAACCAGTCGTCGCTGCCGACGTGTGTCTCCGCACCGTGGTTGTCCTCGGCCTCCAGCTACTCGTTCAAGCGAGCGTCGCAGGCGCTTCTGCGGACGAGTACAGCCAGTTCAAGTCAAGGACGTCCGGTTCCGCCTGCGGAAGGGCCTCGATGGCAGCGGCATCCGCGCGCTCCGCGTCGATTCGAGCATCCGCCGCCCGGTTCAAGTCCAGGACTTCCGGCTCCGCCTGCAGGAGGGTGTCGATGAGAGCGGCATCCGCGCGCTCCGCGTCGAGTCGAGCCTCTGCCGCCCGGTTCAAGTCCAGGATTTCCGGTTCCGCCCGCAAGAGGGCGTCGATGAGAGCGGCATCCGCGCCCTCTGTGTCGAGTCGAGCCTCTGCCGCCCGGTTCATGTCCAGGACGTCCGGTTCCACCTGCAGGAAGGCCTCGATGGCAGCGGCATCCGCGCACTCCGCCTCAAGTTGAGCCTCCGCCGCCCGGTTCAGATCCACGACATCCGGTTCCGCTGCGGAGAGCCTCAATAGCAGCGGCATGCAGCGCTCCGCGTCGAGTTGAGCCTCGCCTCCGGTCCTCCTTTAGTATCGCCATGTTGAACCGCTGGTCCGCTTTGCACCATGGGGACTTCGGACGCCGGCACGAAATCGGCGTCCCGAGGAGTCTGGATTAGGGGTGTCGGGATAGCGGACTACCATCATCAGCCGAACTATCATTTGCGGACTATCATCATCGACCGGACTCCAAGACTATGAAGATACAAGATTGAAGACTTCACCCGTGTCCGGATGGGACTGTCCTTGGCGTGGAAGGCAAGTTTGGCTATCTGGATATGTAGATCTCCTACCATTGTAACCGACTCTATGTAACCCTAGCCCTCTCCGGTGTCTATATAAACCGGATGGCTTTAGTCCGTAGGACAACAATCCCAACAACCCTTACAATCATACCATAGGCTAGCTTCTAGGGTTTAGCCTACTTGATCTCGTGGTAGATCCACTCTTGTAAACATCCACAATATCAATATCAATCAAGCGGGGCGTAGGGTTTTACCTCCATCAAGAGGGCCCGAACCAGGTAAACATCGTGTCCCTTGTCTCCTGTTACCATCCGCCTTGGCCGCACGATTCGGGACCCCCTACCGAGATCCGCCAGTTTTGACACCGACATTGGTGCTTTCATTGAGAGTTCCTACGTGTGCGTCACCGATAGGCTTGATGGCCCCTTCAATCAACAACAGCGCAGTCTGGGTGAGACCTTTCTCCCGGATAGATCTTCAGATTGGCGGACCGCCGCTGCGGGCGGCTCATTCGACCATCTAGAGCAGATCGAAGCTACACCCCTGGCGTCGTCAGTCAGGTTTGAAGCTTAAACTTCACGGCCAATATCCGGGGACTTGATCCTCGATGGATCGAGCCATACCGGCGTGTCGGCGCTGTCACGATGGGCATGACCTAACTCTGCCGCGGACAGCACCTTGGAGGCCGCACCGGACCGCTCCGACTCATAGTCGGAGCCGATCGCTCGAATCGAGGGCGGATGGCTGGACACCGCCTCGGGGCCGCAATCTCTGGCGATGGGCGAACACTTACCTTGTCCCGTAAAGCCTATGACTCGAGGTGCGGACTCCTGCGGACTCCGAACCTCCTGCGCCCTGCCGGTCGAATCCGATTAGGCGCCGATCATGGAATTCACCGCTGCGGACATCTTTCGGCATTTTCGCCCTTGGCGATATCATAAATTCATTGAAGCATCTCTCGCTATCCGGAGAGCCCCTGGCTGAACTACGGCCGGGGCGGTTGGGACGCGGATGGCGAAGAAATTGAGATCCCACCACCACCCACCCGTAGCCACCGTCGGCGATTTAACCGACATACTCGACTACGACTCCGAAGACATCGGCGGTATGGGCGGCGATGCGGAGACTCCAAGAACCGGTGCCTACAGGACCTTTGGAAGACCACCTCGTCATCGACATATACATGGTGGACACCCAAGGAAGCGATAACGAGGAACAACGGGGCGGCGGAGATAATCTCGCCGATAAAGAACCAAAGCAGCGATGTAAGCGCCGCCCTAAGTCTCGCCTCGATCAAAGCAGCCTTCCTAACGACTTCAGCGATAGAGCGGGGCAAGCCCGGCGACGCAGCGAATAGGGCGAGCCGGATAATCAACCCCTTCACGGAGCAATCAACAGTCCGGCCACAACACGAGCATAAGAACATACGCAAAAAACTCGCCGCCACTTGCAAGAAGTTTGAAGAAAGCTAAACGTAAGCTCAAAACAGCGAAGACACGCTCAGAATGCAAGTGGAGCAAAGTATTCAAGACCCATGAACAAATATGGCAATGGCCATCAAACTAAGAGGTACCAAGCGCAAGTTGCTGCCAGAATTTGACGAGGAAGCCATCGAGCCTTCACGGTCAAAAAATAAAGAGGCTGCTGCGGATAAGCGGCCGATGATAGGCCCAAAGCGACAAATGGGGCCGCACAAGCGAATTATAATCCTGGTAAAGCAGACGGCCCAACTAGGTCCATCTACGGGCCAAAAAGGACCCTGGAAGTAACACACCACGACAAGTGTTCAAGACAGCGGCACACCCAAATCTGGGCGCCGCACACCGCTATGTTTCACCGATGAGGTGCTGGATCATGAATTTCAAAGCAGGGTTTAAACCCATAAACATAGAGGCATCTGACGGCACAACAGACCGAGTGCGGATAGAAGACTACATACTGCACATACACATGGCTAGAGGAGATGATCTCCACGCCATAAAAATACCTACCCTCAAGCTCAAAGGGCCAGCTCGGCATTGGCTCAAAAGCCTCCCTGTAAAACTTGTTGGAAGTTGGGAAGAGCTTGAGGGCGCGTTTAAACAAATTTTCAAGGGACTTATGTCCGCCCTCCGGATCTTGACGATCTGAGTCATATAACCCAACAGCCCGGAGAGTCGGTAGCATAAATTCTAGAACAGGTTCCTTACCAAAAGAACCAAATAGTCGATTGTCCGGACGCGAAGCCTTAGCAGCTTTTAAACACAACGTCCAGGGCGAATGGCTCGCTGAGACACCTCGGCCAGAGAAGCCAAGAACAATGGCCGCGCTAACAAGCCTCATGACGCGCTTTTGCGTAGGAGAAGACAGCTGGCTAGCAAGATGCAGCACCAGCGACCCGAGTACATCCGAGATCAGAGATGGAAACGGAAAGTCACGGCGCAGGAAAGATCAGCGCCGGAGTAAAGAAAAAAGCCCACAGGGCACAGCGGTCAACGCCGGATTCAAAAGCTCGCGGCCAAACAATAAAACACGGCCTCTTAAGGACAACAGAGACGAGCTATCGAATTTAAACAAAATTTTAGATCGGATATGTCAAATCCTGATACCCGGAAGGCACGCAAACCATACCAACCGAAATTGTCGGGTTTTCAAACAGTCCGCAGACTTAACGCCCGGACACAAGGGCTCGATACGCATGGCGAGGACGATGACGAGCCCCACCAACAGAGCACCGGAAGTCAAAAGACTTTCCCTCGAGAAGTCAAAACAGTAAACTTGCTTCACGTGATAACACGGAAAGCCAACACGGCACTCGCCATGACAAGTGTCGGACGATCCACCCCAGTGGACCAAGGTTGGATGTCAAAACCAATCACTTTCGACCATCTGGATTAGCCCAGAAGTATCCGGAACGCATGATAGACTGCCCTGATATCGGATCCCATAATAGACGGACTGCAATTAACGCAGGTGTTGATGGACGGCGGCAGTGACTTAAACCTGCTATATCCGAACACAATCCGCAAGTGGGATAGACCCTATTACAATTCGGCATAGCCGCACTTCCTTCAAAGGAGTGGCGCCCGGCCCTTAAGCCAGCTATAAAGCACCATCGACGGGAAGCTCGTCCGCTTCAATACAATACCACATTCCGCGTCTCTTACGCTTAAAATGCCGGTCCACGTGGCATCGTTTCATCATCGGTCGCTTGAGACCCGGACCTGGCTGGACGAGTCGGAATAAATAAGCTAGGGGCTACCTAGCCGCACACCCCTTCACAAGGGTTTGCGCATATAAGCCATAATGAGCTAGCATAGGCTCAGCTTTCTTAATCTATATTTCAATTTTATGCACTTTCTCGCGATTTCTTTTCCAACCAAGTTCCTCTCTTTTTACAGATGAACAGCGTGCACACCCGTCCGGATACGGCTGCGCGGAGACACAGCGCAGAGCGTGCGATAGGGACCCGTTGTAAGGACTCTTTTCAAACTAAGACCCTACGTAAACCTTTCTTCTGTCTCTTGTTGCTATAATCCCCTGGTTTTTCAGTATAACAGAGTGGAGGCTGGCGTTTTGGCATCGGCGCGCCAGAAGAACCTGCCGTATCTGGACACAAGGGGCTTAGGGCTTTGTTTTGCCGCTATTATAAAGACCGAACACCTTGGAGTGTTCTGCGTCTCGAGTTAGGCCTTATATGCATCAGCTCTGAATCATGTCTTTGGTCAAATGTTGGGTTTGCCGGCTCACGTGTTTTGCTGCCTTACGTTCCGTATCATCGCCTAACGCGGCTCCAGGAGAACTATCTGCGATTGTGCCCAGACTAATTGGGCGAGCACCTCGATGAAAGCAAAACTTGGTATCATGATTCAGCGAGGCTGGTCAACCACTCGATCGACCTTGGGAATGTTTAGGATTCCTCGCTTTGACGAAGGGCCGCTTCGGCCAGCACATCTACGCCCCAATTGAGAGCACGGTGCCCCGGGGGCTATGTCGTAGCCCCACCCTCGAACTCCATGGCTAAGTGAAAGTGATAAAGCATTATAGTCCGGTTGCCTCGTTTGCTACGCTACCACCTCCTTTACAGGACCGAGGCGCCGGATTAAGTGTGAAAACGCGCTATTTTTATGAACACCCCGCACCTTGTGCGTGGGGCTGAAGCCGACGATCGCCATCTTTCGGGTTATACATACGTATACATGAGCGGCCGCAAAGGAGATATTCTATTACTTGAACGCACAAGTATAAAAGGCGCTTACATCATAAAAATCGTTTTTACATCATATAAGCGTTCATTCGAGCGTAACATTTTTCGAGCATCTGCGACTCTATTACACGAGCACCCGCAGCACTTCGCCAAAATAGTGCTCGGCGGGTAGCGGTTATCATCCGAACCGGTCGCAACAGCGGTGGCATCCATCTCTGTCAATGTGTCTTCACACGGCGGCGCCATCCGCACCCTCTATGCAGGCCGACCGCTTATCGCCTTGATATGCGGCACCGCCCCAAGAAATTGCTGCAATAAGCCAAAGTAACTCTTGGTGGGGCCTATCCGGCTGGATATGGGTCACTATATCCGCCATAGCAAGCCGGACAACCTATTTAGCTCAGCCCACTCAGCCAAGCGATCGGTCGGCGGAAGTGAACGCCCGGACTATGGAATTGGGACCAAAACAGCTCTTCCGTCTGGTGATCCTTCGGCGAAAATGCAAACGGCATCCGCCGTGACTCGCTGCTAAGTCCATATAAGGTCCTCCGGACACCACAATTGGCCCAGCTGAGCATATTTTGAATCCGTGAACCTTCGGTGCAGCAGAAAAGGCTTGCCAGCTACAATCTCCCCGGCCTGGCGCAGCTCTTCCTTCATAGCCCGCATAGCGAGCGGGCATTCTGGCTTCGGCGGTGGCCTTCGCAGGTCTTCCTGCCCGCTAAGCGCTCCTTCCCAAGAACCTCATTGCGGTCGGTAGCCTCTTTTAACTTCACAGCCATTTCGCTATCTCTTCCCTGCTCCGGCGTGTGCGGCCCTTTCGCCGCTAACTCCTCGACCTTCTTCGAGGCTGCCGCATACTCCTTCCGCCTGCTCCTTGGCTTGAGCAAGTTCGGCCCAAGACTCTCCACGGCAGCGGCACTTTCTGCATTTCACGCACATATTGTAAGGAGTTGGCTTCGCTCCCTTACCCGCGTGACCGCACAATAACACTTACCTGCGACTCATCAAGTCGCTTTGTTGATCGTAGCGATGTCTTCATCCGCCACATCAAGTTGCCGCTTTAGTTCAGCAACTCCATCAGTTCGGTGGCCCCGGACGACCCGCCACCTGCATCGGCACGACGGAATTTAAACCTGCGATTTTGATCCTCGACGCGCTGTCGATATCGACAACCTACCAAGTCTCAGGGCTACTATCTATACAGAGCGATTCTATATGCAAAACTGTTAAAAGGTGTGTCATTTTACGTACCTCAAACCCCGCCGATAAACTCCCGCGGCATCATGCAACCCGCCTTGGCGGACGAAATCCTTTCAATCACCATGCTCATCAATGCGTGCTGATCTTCTGAGATAGACGCCTTCTCAAGCAGATCCTTCAGCCATACACCAGTTGGCGCCGAACTATCCGGCTTTGCCACACCCGGGGGCTCCCTCCATGACGACACTTCAGGCTCGTCCGCCCTATCCAACGGCGCCCCGGACGGGGGCGTCTCGCTCTCTATCATCTCCGGACAAAGGTCCCCCGAAGACGAGCTCATCTGCGAAGGACGGAGATCCGAACTACAAGGTAAAAACTTTAGTTATCCTCAGAAGCACAAATAGGGATGTCCCTTATTATAAAACTCCTTTCTTTCTACTAACGGCTCGTTGGAGGGCTGGCTCATTAAGGGAGATTGTGCGGCCGGGGCCTCCCCGGACGCAGGACCCTCCGGCGAAGATTTCTTCCCCGTTTAGGGCTTTTTTCCCCGGTCCTCGAGGCCGTCCTCTTCTCCCCTTGGTAGGAGGGATTCTCGATCCCCTCGCTCAAGAGCCTCCTTAGGCGAGGCAGTAGATTTCCTTCTTTCCCCTTCGCCTTCCTCCAAGGCGCAACCTCAACATCCGGACCAGCACGGGATCCGCGCGGTCTCGGAGGGCGGACCGACATCAGATTTTGCTTCCGCTATCCACTCCTGTGTAGAAGGAGATCGGTCATAATATGGATCATCGAAAGGCAAACAAACGGTATGTCCGGACTTGGAACTACTTACTTGAGTATCCGGCGATTGCAGCTTAGTCCAGCATCCTCGGTCAATTCGGACGCACCTCTTGCGATCCGAAGAACAAGCTATACATCTCCGGGGTGTCATACCCATGAAGTGTTGAAGAATCCGTGGGCCCTCGGATTGAACTCCCATAGCGGAGAGGACGGCGCTTGCGAGCAGGAGACGCCTAATTAGCATAACTGCATCACCACCACCATATCGATCTCCCTCGTTAAGAGATCTCGAATCCGGCCCTGCAGTAGGGGCACGCCCTTTGACGGCCCCCTGAGCTATGGTTGACCCACGACATCAATCGTCGTGGAGGTCCCGGCGGAATAGGGGCGGCGGCTTTGTCTGCATGCCCCTCGGAACGGTAATATAGAACCACTCTTGCTGCCACAGCCGAGCTCCTCTTGAAGGAGCCAGCGGGCCACGGGCATCGGCCCTCCTACTTATGGCCGCCCACACACTCCGCTTGACGCCCCGATCATCTTGAGCGCCACATTGAAAGTCTTCACCACAGGCGAAGTGTGGGGTGACGCGGAGGAAGGCTTTGAGATGACAATAAATGCGGATATATGGAGGATGGACTCGGAGCCAAGTCGTGGAAATCCAACCCATAGTAAGACATGAGCCCTCTCACAAAAGGATCCATCGGGAAGCCTAAACCCCGACGGAGGTGGGATCTGAAGCGACATACTCGCCGGGCTCGGGGGTGGGGATGGCCTGCCCTTCGGCAGCAACCTGTGCGAAATCTCGAAAGGCAGTGCTTGGCCTCCCGCAGCTTTAGCACGTCCTCCTCCGTGACGGAGGAGGCGCCCACCGCCTGGAGGTTGGAACCGGACATCATTGAAGGTCCAAAGCGCTCGAATCTGGGGCTCTAGGTGCTGGAACTTGGAGCGTGGAGAGGATTCGATGGAAGATTGAAGAAAAAGAAATGAGGCTTGGTCCCGTCATAAAGAGGGAGGATACCAAGAGCCGTCTCCGTGACCGTTTGCGACACGTCTTCGATAGAGGGGGCGTGGCGAACGGGCGCGGTTGGGTTACCCACGCCCGTATTGATGAGAATCCCGGATTAAGGGAAACACGATCTCGCTCGACAAGAGGCGTGCCAAGGAAACCGCCGCTAAATGCGCTGAGGTGGTAAAGTAAAAACAATTCAAGTAATGGCTTGGTAGTGGTGTGACGTCATGCCACGGAAAAGCGCCGCAGATTGAACTTGTGTATATGTTATTATCCTCTCTCACGATTGGAATGTGGAATTTATTTTGCGAGCCGAACACTATCTGGTGTTCACAATCTTCTATCATTTGGAGGAGGAACCCGCCTTGCAATGCCAAGCAATATACGCCGGACTTATCGTCATTGAAGCCTGGTTCAGGGGCTACCGAGGAGTCTGGATTAGGGGTGTCCGGATAGCGGACTACCATCATCACCGAACTATCATTTGCGGACTATCATCATCGACCGGACTCCAAGACTATGAAGATACAAGATTGAAGACTTCACCCGTGTCCGGATGGGACTTTCCTTGGCGTGGAAGGCAAGCTTGGCGATCACGGATATGTAGATCTCCTACCATTGTAACCGACTCTATGTAACCCTAGCCCTCTCCGGTGTCTATATAAACCAGATGGCTTTAGTCCGTAGGACAACAATCACAACAACCCTTACAATCATACCATAGGCTAGCTTCTAGGGTTTAGCCTCCTTGATCTCGTGGTAGATCCACTCTTGTAAACATCCACAATATCAATATCAATCAAGCGGGGACGAGAGTTTTACCTCCATCAAGAGGGCCGAACACAGGTAAACATCGTGTCCCTTGTCTCCTGTTACCATCCGCCTTAGCGCTTGATTCGGGACCCCAACCCTAGATCCGCCGGTTTTGACATCGACAACGCCCATTGTCTCATACCCATCGGGGCCTTCTCGCCCGCGACCTCTGCAGTGAACATTGATCGGCTTCCTCCTCCTCGTAGCTTGGCTCCAGAGAACTCGGGATTGGCCCGCCGCAGCGAGCTTGGGAACGGAGGTGTCAGGCGCCGACCGCCGCAATTTCTGCTGGCGCCGGCGTCAAGATCTTGTAGTAAGTGATCTTGCGGCGCACCATGGCTTTCCGGCGAACTAGGGGACGCTTGATGCGGGCTAGGGGATCGAAAGGTGGGGGAATGGGCTGGAGATTTGGTGTGGTTTTAGGGCAGCAGCGAAGGTTCTGGTGTGAATAGTGGTTCCGGTGACGACCGGTCAATCGGTTTTGACTATACATCGCTGTTGTTGCGTTCGCGTTGCAGCCCGGCACGCTGGTCCCTCCACGTCGCTCACTGAATGGAACGCGCTTCGTCTTGCGTTTTCGCTCGCTTGTGGGACCGTAGTTGAGAGCAAACCGACGTCCCTCCCCTCCCCCCCGCATCATTTATTATACCACTACTCCCTCCGTTTTATGTGGTGTAAATAAAAAATAAAAACAGAGGGAGTATACTACAGATGAGGATCCCCTGACGTGGCCGAACCCATTGAGTAACTGACATGCGGGGCCTAGCAACCATGGGGTCCACCAGTAAGTGACCGAAAGGGAGGGTCAGGCAGGGATACCTACGTCAGAGGATCCACTTCCACTGTACTCTGACCAAATGTTAGAGTAATAATATATGACAAGCAACTTACACAAATTTTA
The DNA here is from genome assembly GCA_021605205.1 of Aegilops longissima. Classification (NCBI taxonomy): domain Eukaryota; kingdom Viridiplantae; phylum Streptophyta; class Magnoliopsida; order Poales; family Poaceae; genus Aegilops; species Aegilops longissima. The sequence goes on from JAHIAM010000202.1 coordinate 34,865, forward strand.
GAGTAATAATATATGACATGCAACTTACACAAAGCATACAGGGTCTAATGCGTTTTTCGAGGCTAACTTTGACCAAATGTTAGAGTAATAATATATGACATGCAACTTACACAAAGCATATGGTCGATTTCGTATGTGAAAGGAGTTTCCAATGATATAATTTTCACATTATACATCTCATGTACTCCCTCCGTCTAGGTGTGTAAGTCATCTTACGAAAACCAAATAATCCCAAAACACGTAGGCGCGGTGCATTAACTTCTACCTCGTTTCTTGTTTCTTGACATATGAACCAATAAGATATGAGGGTGTGCATGCTTTTAATGACCTGAGACTATCAAACATGACATGCAGTGGTTAGTTCATTGCATGCAATACTATTAATTAGAAAATAAAAATTAATGTCTCTCGTTTTCCCCTCCACCTTGGTCACGGTGCACAGCCTAAGATGACTTACTCACCTATGTGAAAGGAGTACTATTAATCTTGTCAATAGTCAAATTGGAAACCATCTCGAGTACAAATCTAGGAGTACGTACGAATCTAACAATATTGATTGGGCGTTGTTGAATGTTGATACCTTTTTTTTATCATAGTAGAGGTATTTTGACTACACATAAAACTTATATGTAAGGTAGAAAGGATAGGAGGGAGTATATTGTACGTTCAAAAACGAAACGAACATTGAATACCTTTTATATATGATTTGCGGATGCTATGATCACCGGTTCAAAATTTTGAATCCGCCTTAGGTATCACGTGCCCCCACTCATTCCCTCTCGATTTCATCTCAGGGTCCGGAGATCTATTGAAAGAGGACTAGGGTGGGTACATGCCAATGATACTCGGCGGAATGTTCAAATGAGGCATGCGGGAGGATGGACTCAACTGGAGGGCGACATGATCGATGAAGAAGAGGGTTGGAGAGGAATGAGAAATAAGCAAACACCACATGATTACACTTGAACGACTCAAATAAACAATAAGTTGTCTCGCTTGGCCTACATAGTGAAAGGCCTAATGCGCAACGCAGAGCTCTGACGCTCGAATATGGCCGGGAAAATAGGGAAACCGACATGTGGGGCACACCCGTCGGGACGACGTAGCACAGACTAGTCCAATGGAGGAGCTGGCCCACGACCTCCTCGCCACCGACAACCGTTCATGTCGGTCTTTGGGGCCAACAACGGGGCGCAACTCCAGCACCGCCTCTGGACACGGCGACCGTGGTGAGCGATACGCTCATATCGTCGATATACACGATCGGTTTCAGTGTGCCGAGGGTGGCGTTTGTGCTGTGGCACGACCAACGGTATGTTTGGTTTGTGCCCAAGGTTGCCCCATCAAAGCATTGGGTAGCCAACATTTTGGTTGAGGTATTGGTTGCCCATGATTTGGCCGACATTGGCAAGAAAAATGAACTAGAGTTGGCTAGAGTTCATTGGCATGCCAAAGAAATGGCAACCATCCAAACAAAGACCAATCTTTGGGTCATGACCCAAATTTTGGTAAGGTGCACTTTGGCCACAATCCAAACACACCCCAACACCCGGCTCGTCGCGGATGCACGGGGCGCCGCGACGTGTCCGCGGAGTGGTGTAGCGCGGCCAACTGCATCCTCTGGACCTGAGACCATGCCGGGTCGTCTTGCTTTTTCAATGACATGCGGGGATCGCATTTGAGCAAAGGGCATCTCCAACGTTGCCACGACCGCAGCTGACTACCCTGGCACACCAAAGCCCTCGTCCCTCACTCCGTCGCGCGGTGCGTTCCCAGCCGGCGCCAGCTGCCCGCATTCATGCCGTCCGTTTGTATGTCGTCGTTAAGAGGCTCGGTGCCCGAAGAAACAACTCCGGTGACTTAATGACGCACCCGGACGCTTGGCCTCACCGGAATGCGCTACTTAAAGCGGCAACGCCCAGCTAACCTCCACACCATAGCGCATCGTCCTCCTACCTGACACCACATCCGCCATGACCGCAAGTGCGAACGCTCTGCGGGAGAGCTTGTCTTCGGGGATGAAGCTCGAGGTCGCCGCCCTCGCTCAAGTCGCCTCTCGCGACGCAATAGCGGCGTAGCCGGACGCGGACGCGACCGCACAAGCGGTGGCCACGCTGGCGGCCGACGGCGGGAGCACCGTCAGCCACGCGTCCTACTTGCCGCCGTCCAACGTCCGGCACCGCCGAGGTCGGGACTCCTCCGAGGATGAGTAGGGCATGGGGCGGCAGGCATGGTGTGCCAACTGGCGGTCCGTATCCGTGTTCTACTCTTCCTCGCCGTGAGACCGCACCTTCACTTCACGGTCTTGAACCCGCCCGATACATAGAGATCGCAGATGGAGGATGTTGGTCGCCGCCGTAGAATAGGTTTAGGGTCGGGTTTCTTTTATTTTTCTGTCTTATAAAATTTCGAAATGTAATGAAAATCTGCCGTGTTTGCATTAATCTCGGCCGGTGTATATGAACTTTCACAATAATATACATATTGTAGGAGTACTAGTGCACGGAAGATCAAGATCTTGTGGGAGAAAAGGATGAACGAGGGAAAGCCTTATCTGCAAATGTGGAGAGGAGTGCGGGTAAATTGTCATAGTTTCCTTCCTATCCGTTAGATATAGATCGGACAGCCTATATTGCAGGATGACAGGCACACCATCATCACCGACTCTGCTTTTTAGTGAACCGAGACAAATCTAAAAAACCCAACTAAGCCAACCTCCCAGCATATCGCGCGGGAAAAGACCCGGCCGCGTTGTTTTATTCGGGATTACCGGATTACTAGTCGCGCGAAGCAACATTTTTTTGAGGGGGCGAAGCAACTAGTTTAAAAGGAAAAAAGGCGGTACACTCACCGCACTCCTGTCGCGGTCGCATTGCACCCCACACACGTTTGGTCCTGCACACGGCTCACGCAAACGGAACGCGCTTCGGCTTGCCTCTTCACTGACACGTGGGACTGCACTTGGAGAAACCGACCATGTGCCAAACTCCCCCCCGCCCACCGCGCGAAAATCCTCCCCCCCACAAAATTCCCCCAAATTGATTCAACCGCCCTTCGCCAAATATTCCCAAACCCCCTCCCCACGTCCCCCTCCACTCCATTCCTCCGCTAAAGCCGCCCTCCCGCCCGCGCCGATCGTCGGCGCCCGCGGTTCGTCGAGGGGACGCACGGCGATCCTCTCGCTCCCACAAGTCGCTCTCGTAGACTGCCGTCCTCTAGCCGCGCCGCCACCTCTGGCTACGTTCTTGTGGAGGCGCACGGCGGTCAGCGCCGCCACCACCTGGCGACGTTCTTGTGGAGACGCCACGACGGTCAGCTTCTCCACGATGCACGCGCATTCTAGATCGAGGCCCCATTCATGTCGGTGTAGCGCTGAATGTTAGCCGATAGACGCTGTTAATCTCCTGTTTGTCAAGTAGTTTACTATCAATATGCCCTGCTTAAGAAGCTTCCTTGCCCTGTTCTGCACTCAATCTGCTTAGCTGAGATAGCATGCCAAGGCCGATTAGTTGCTAAAATATCCTACCATATATTTATTGTGACGTAGATTGCCATGGTCTAGTAGCCAATCTGTTAAGTGAAATAGCTCTACACCGTTTTATACTCGATCTTTGTTGCTGCGATGGCCTTCGATAGTTCGATGGCTGTGCGCTCGGGCTCATTGACTGCTGAAATAGCCTGCCATAATTTAGCACTCAAATCTGTTTGCTGAATAAGCTTTAGATATATTTCGTTACTTAGATCTGCTCGTCAAATATCTTGCCATAGCTTTAGACATCGACCTAGGTACTTTTTTTCTAGACTTCATAAAAAAGCATATATGTTTTTCCTGTAATATCTAGTAGAATAACTAATTTGTATGTCTAACAGATGGACAGGACTTGGATAACTTCTGCTCGAAGATTCTCCGCTGCATATGTCGAGGGGGTTGAAAACTTCATGAACTTTATCAGAGCTGAGTACGGTGGTCCGAAATCAGATGTGCTCTACCCGTGTAGCAGTTGTATGAATTCAGTTACAAGACCCTAGTCAACTGTGCAAAATCATCTACACTTGTATGGGATGTCGGTCACATATACTAGGTGGGTTCATCATGGTGAAGCTGTGAACGTCAATGTTATTGACTACGTGGAAGCAGCAGATCACCATCTTGATCTTCCTGATGCTCAGGTGGAAGAGGAGGAGGAGGTGGTGGTGGCGGAGCCAGTGAGTTTGACCAACATTGAAACAATGCTACAAAATGCTCGTGCATTCCGTGAACTTTCACCTGCAGAAGAAAAACGGTGGGCCCGCATGTTGGAACAATGCAACGTTGCTGTCACCCCAGGAAATAAGCTGTCAGTATTCTCAGCTATGGTCACCTTTCTTCAGGTGAAGACATCTGAGCGGATGACCAACAAATCATTCGATGCGATGTTGGCTGCTTTCGCAAATCTTTCCCGAGATCGTCTCGAGCTGCCACACACCTACTGATAAAATGAAGAATTTCCTTCGTGCAGTTGGAATTGGATATGATATGATCCATGTTTGTAAGAATAATTGTGTTACATTCGGAAGGATTATGCCAACTTAAGTGAATGCCCGAAATGCAAATCATCAAGATGGAAAGATGGCGATCTGTGAAGAGGGTTCCTCATAATGTTACGAGACATTTTCCAATTACACCAAGATTGCAGAGGTTGTTTCATGATTTGAAACAAGAGAGGATGTCTTGTGGCATTCTAGGAACCAGAGTACAGAGATGAGAATGTAATGAGCCATCCATCTCATGGTAGTGAGTGGAAAAGCTTCAATGATAAACACAAAGAGTTTGCTGCTGACCGAGAAACATTAGACTTGGCTTAGCTTGGATGGATTTAACCCATTTGGCCACGAGCGCCACATATAGCATGTGGCGATTGCTTGTTATCCTTACAACATGCCTCCAAATGTATGCACCAAAGAATCAAACTACATGATGGCCTTGCTCATCCCAGGTCCAAAAAGTCCTGGAAAGGATTTTGATTTGTTCATGGAGCCTCTTGTGGAGGAACTTCAACAGCTATGGAAGGGTGTTCTCACTCGAGACCTATATAGCAGCCCACCAGCTGATTTCTTTCTGCGTGCTGTTGTAATTTGGTGCATCCATGATTATCCGGCTTTGGGCACTATGTCAGGGCAAACGACACATGGTTACAATGCATGTGTTCGCTGTGACAGGAATCCGCTGTCATACACAATACTTAGCAAGATCTGTTACATTGGACACCGCCGTTTCCTTGCCAAGGACAAGCCGCATCCTAGAAAATACCGAAGACATGTGTTCAATGCAAAGCATGAAAACCGTGATGCGCCAAAGAGGCTCACCGCCGATGAGTTGCAAGTGGAATTAGAGAAGGTCAGGCATATTACACCAGGAAACCATCCTGGTAATGGTAGCGGGAAAAGGAAGCGTGGCACGGTAGAAGAGATTTTATTGTTTACCCGTAGGTCCACTTTGTGGGACTTGGAGTATTGGAAAGATTTGGATCTGCGGCATAATCTTGATGTGATGCACATCGAGAAAAATATATGTGACAACATTATCGGCACACTTCTTAACATTGAAGGCAAGACGAAAGATACCTTAAAATCTAAGATTGATTTGACACACAGGTATCAAAAGGATTTGCGGTGCAAGATGAAGGTAAACCACGGGATATGGCACCAGGTTGTATGCGTCTTGGACAAGGTAAAAAGAAAAGAATTCTGCGAGGTCCTCACACGTGAGATTCCCACATGGATTTGCTTCCAACCCCGAAAGGAGAGTCGGTCGAGATGGAAACAAGGTACAAGGGTTGAAAACTCATGACGCCACGTCCTACTTCAAAGGGTTTTACCTGTTATCCTTAGAGGATTGGGCATACGACTTATCTGAGCGATTGCAAGAGTTGGGACAATTCTTGAGGAACTCTGTAGTAGAAATATCAGGATAGATGCTTTGGAGCGTCTTAGAGACAAGATACCAACTATCCTATGCGACCTTGAGAAGATATATCCTCCAGCCTTCTTTGATGTGATGGTGCATTTGGCTGTTCATCTACCTAATGAGGCACTACTTAGAGGTCCAGTACAGTATGGTTGGATATACCCTATTGAAAGGCGGCTAGGCACTTTCAAGGGCTATGTTAGAAATAGAGCTAGACCCGAGGGTTCCATTGCAGAGGCCTACATTGCTACAGAAGCGTTGACATTCTGCTCAAAATACATTGAAACAAGTGATCAGCTTAGCAAAGAGGTGGGTGAAGACAATCCGGGCTCAATGTTTTCGATTATTCTGCTCGAGTTACGAGGAAGAGTCGACAAGAGGACAAACCTAAAGATTTGGACAAAATGGTTTGGTATGTGTTGAATAACTGTCCCGAGATACTACCTTATATCAAGTAAGTGCGATCGCAGCTTATACATCGTAATCTACTAAACTTGCAGCACATTCTTATATATTTAGATGTTTGATGCGATCACTATGTTGTGCAGCATGTACAAAGAGGAGTTACTGCCGCAAAATCCAAGAAACATTGAAAAACTGGTTATGGCAGGATTTGCAAAATGGTTCAAGAACCATGTAAGCTTTTGAAGTGCACTGCCAGTTTTTTAATATATTGAGTACATAAGATGATCAGCTTGTCTATTTTCTAACCATAGGTTAAGAAGATGCGGGAGGATGAGCAGGCAGTTGATGATGCCCTTTACTCACTAGCAATGGGTCCTGATACTCGGGTAAGACATTATGAATCTTGCGTTGTTGGAGATGTGTGCTACAACACCCTTACACGAGACGAAGGCAGGAAGACACAAAACAGTGCCATCATGAGCACGGATACGTATGACAAAGAGACAACAGAACTGTATGCTAACATAACATACATTGTTCAGTTGCAGTATATCTCCAGTTTCGAGGATCATCGGTGTGTGGTTCTGTTGTGTTGTCGTTGGTATAACCTGTTTTCGGGATCGCAAAACCAGAGCTGATGATTATTTCAAATCCATCAATGTCAAGGCGGCGTACCAGACCAACGAGCCTTTTATTTTGGCAAATCAAGCAACACAGATATTTTTCTTGGAAGACACATTTGCACGTAGCGATGACTGGAGAGTATTGCAAAGGTTTGAGCAGAGGAATTCGTTTAATGAAGTTGCACAACAAGATGATGCTTACATCGCTCCGATGTACAAGATAACACAGATGTTCCTAATATCTTTGAGAACCATCACGTCAATGACGCCGGCGAAAAGATTGCATGTCGTGTTGTGGACATACAAGAGTTGATCAAGAAGAAGCCAACGTTCGAGGACGTTGAGGACGAAGAAGAAGATGACACCATGGGGAATTACGATTCAGACTGATACACATGGCGAAGATGTTGACGCTGCTGCTGCGGATGATGATTACATTGCTTTTGTCATATTTGCCTGTCAGAAGACGTTTTTTATCTACTATGTGAAATTGTGTTTGCTATGACAACTGAAACCTGATGAACATGTTGTTTAGTATTTTCCTGTGAGAACATCACTTGTTATGTATGCTGATTTGTGTTTGGTGATTGTATGACGACTAAAACATGATGACATTGTTGTTTAGTTGTACTCATATTTGGCTGTGAAACTTGAATTTGATGACATAGTTTGCTGTTGGACTGCAATTTGCTCGGCGTCTTGAATGAGAACAAAGCTGACCCGCGGGGCCTCGCTATCTATTTATTTATATGAGCAAAGGGATACCCCCTGATTTCCGTTAATAGAAATCATTAGATGTTCACAACACTACGCCCAACATGCTACACAGGTTTCATTCATTACTAGTTTCAGCAAAGTGCTCATGTCGTAGCCACTGAATACATCACGAGTGCTACATACACTGCAAATAAAGAGACAATCATCCTACAGAGCACATCGATTTTGCCCATTATCTTCACAAGCTCTTTCATCTCCTCATTGTTGTCAAGGCCGTTCAGCAGCTGTTGCTTGGCCATGATCAGAGGAACTGCATCTTTAACCTTCTGCTCTGCATCTTCCTCTTCTGTCATTCCTTCAGTTACTTGTCCAACACCCCAACCTGCTGGTATTGGGATTCCTCGGCTAACCAAATAATCAGCGTAGTTGCATTCCCCCACATCAGCAACTTCCTAGAAATACAAATCACACGAATCTTCCCTTTTCTGCACGAATCAAATTGGAAGATCATCAACCAAACTATTAAAAAATCAGCAACTGAAAGCAGCAGAACAACACTTAAACATATTATTACCCCATGATTCGGGCATTTGTAGAAGACTCGGCCAGGGTTGCGGATTGTGGTTGAGACGCGGATGACTCTGCGTGATTTGCAGCAGTGGCACCACACCAACGGCAGCGGGTTGCGATGAGAAATCGGCTGCTGCGCTGCGTGCGGCGGGGTGTGATGAGACCCACAGCGATGGTGCGGGTGGCGACTTGGCGATATCTGGTTGTTACTGCTGAAGAAGCGGTGGACGAGCAACCGCGGACATGGTTGCTGCGGCGAGCTTCGATGCTAGGAAGAGTAAGTAGAGAAGAGGAGAAGCGAACGTTGGATATGTCGGTTTCATTACTTGCGAGTAGCATAGCACCATATATAGTCATAGTCTAGGTTTGGATTCGAACCAGCTACAGAGCACGTCTTTCTTTTTCTAAAACTCGCAACATCTCTTTCTTTGGTACAGTAGCTTGTTCTGTACGCCTTCCCAAGTCTTTGATTTTCTTTCCCTTTTTTTGCGAGGAAGGAAGGAGGACAAAATTGAGAGTTCCTCGGACTCGAACCCAAGACCTCTCGGTTGAAAACCAAGGGTGCTAGTCACTTATGTGGCAAACGTTCCCTGTGAGGAGGACGGCAGACGAACACATTTTCGTCGCAGTTTTCTTCCTATATATAAAAAAGTATGCTACTTGGTGTCCGCTTAGTAAAAAATGATTGTGCCAACCTTGACCGTTCGATTGACATTCAACGTCTGTCACGTTTCTTTAGTCTCTTCTTCCTCGAGCCGCCAAAGCCAAACCAGCATCGGCGGGACCGCCTGCTCCCGCCTCCTGCGGCTGGCTGTGATCTTCCCCGGCTCCTGTTCGTTCCCGTCCGAGGCCTCACCATCGTCCTCCGCGCTCGCCGCGGCGCCGCCCTTCGGTGTTGTCAACATGGTCAACAACCGAGAAGAATAAGGAGATGACTGTACATGGTGAGGATGACAATAGGGACCCAAAGAGCCTGCTGAGTAATTTTGTTTTTCGGGATGGAGAAGGGTATCAAATGGGTTGTCACGGGACCCATGGCCCGTCTAGCCCAGGCTTTTATTTCATATGTTTAGCACATGACCAGCCCAGTTTTTTTTTTCCTTTACGAAAAATGGCTAGCCAGCTATTTTGTTTTTGAGAATAACCAACATAGGCCTACTTGCTTTTCTACGCCCTGGTGGGCCGGAAATCTTTCAAGACGAGGAGGGATGCATTTTGCCCAGAAAATGGGCTATATGTAATAAGAAATGGGCTATAAGTAATAAGAAATGGGCTATAAGTAATAATAAATGGGCTGTAAAATGAAAAAAATACAGCAAACAGGCAATTAGTTCCCAAATACTGTTTTCTTTCGGATTTTGATATTTTAAATTTCATTGTTTTTGTGAGGGTAAAATTTCATTGAATTTAAATTAAGGTATATTTAGATTTAAAATTAATTTGAATCCGGCTTGAAATTTCGAGTTGTATGCTGTTTGCGACAGATTTGGAGGCTGACTTGTGGGTCTACTAGGTTGACGTGTACTTTGGCTTTGTCAACTTAGTCCACAAACGATTCTAGCATTAGTGACCGTTGGATGTTAATCCAACGGCCGTGCTGCTTCTTCAATATCTGATCTTCTTGCTCGAGCCGCCCATACCAGCTCTGGTGGGACTGCTCGCTCCGCCTCCGTGGCGGCTGTCTTTGCCGCCTGAGCCGCACCGCCCCACCCTACTTCATTGCTGACCAGGCCATTCCTCTACTCACCCACACCTCCTGTTATTTTTCGGTGACGGCAGCCGGACCAGTAAACCCTCGTACTCCCGACCGCGTGGGCAACCATTGCCGAGTCTTCCCCGGCTCCGTGTCGTTCCCTTCCTAGGCCTCGCCGTCGTCCACCGCCATGGTGCTCTCGGCGCGGCCTGGTCAACGTGGTCAACGAATGACATCCATCGGCCGTGGACTATACGCGCAAAATAATGATTCCTCCACCTGACAGCTGGGACCCACCGGAATGGCCTCTGTATTTCGGGAAAAAAACGTTTCCCCCGCTGACATGTCGGACCCACCAGCTATATTTCGCACGCAAGGAAGTGCCTCCTTATTACGCACAAAAAATGAATACCCACCCTGCTAGATGGGACCCACCATAGTGGGAGGATGACTTGTGGGCCAACTAAGTTGACGGGGACGGAGGGCTTTGTCAACTTAGTCAATATGAACGATTCTAGCTCCAGTGACCGTACGATGTCCATCCAACGGCCATAGTGCTTCTTCAACCTCTGGTCTTCTTGCTCCATCCACCCAAAGCAGCGCCGGTCGTGCTGGGTGCTCCTGCCTCTCGTGGCCGGCTGTGATGACGCGGAGGCCTCACCGCCCCCTACTACTCCCACCGCCGGCCCAGGGTATCCCTCTACTCACCCACACCCCCTGTGATTCTGCGGCAACGACAGCCTCACACCGCAGCCGAACCAGTGAACCCTCGTACTCCTCTCCGCGCGGGCTACCACTGCTGCGTCTTCCCCGGCTCCGCGTCGTCCCCTTCCTAGGCCTCGCCGTCGTCCAGACCACCGCCCTGGTGCTCTTGGCGAAGCGTGGTCAACAAGGTCAACGACCGACTTCCATCGAAGAGTATCAGACGTGGAGAGGTGACAATTTGGGTCAGCGGCCGCAAGGAAGTGCCTCCTTATTACGCCGCAAAATAATTATTCCTCCACACGACAGCAGGGACCCACGGACGGGCCACCTTATTTCGCAAAAAACGTTTCCCCCGACTGCTGGGACCCACCGGACGGGCCAGCGATTTCGTGAAAAAACGTTCCCGCTGTCGTCACGGACCCACCGGAAGTGCCTCCTTATTACGCACAAAAATGAATACTCCCTTGCTAGCTGGGACCCACCATGGTGGGAGGCTGACTTTGGGCCTACTAAGTTGGTGGGGACGGTGGCCTTTGTCAACTTTAGTCAATATGAACGATTCTAGCTCCACTGACCGTACGATGTCCATCCAACGGCCGTAGTGCTTCTTCAACCTCTGGTCTTCTTGCTCTAGCAGCCCAAAGCAGCGCCGGTCGTGCCGCATGCTCCTGCCTCCCATGGCCGGCTGTGCTGCCGCTGAGGCCTCACCGCCCCCTACTATTCCCACCGCTGGCCAGGCCCTGCAGCGACGGCAGCCTCACACCATGGCCAACCAGTGAACCTCGTACTCCTCTCCGCGGGCTTCCATGCCGCGTCTTCCCGGCTCCCGTAGTCCCCATCCTAGGCCTCGCCGTCGTCCACCGCCTCGTGCTCTCGGCGCAGCATGGTCAACATGGTCAAGGAACGACTTCCATCGGACGTGGACTGTACGTGGAGAGGCCGACACTGGGTCCACGGCCGCAAAGAAGGAAGTGCCTCCTTATTACGTGGAAAATAATGATTCCTCCACCGACAGCCTGGGACCCACCAAACGGGCCCTTTGTATTTTAAAAAACGTTTCCCCCTGACTGCTGGGACCCACCAGCTACATCTTCACACGCAAGGAAGTGCGTCCGGGCAAAAAAAAAACCAAAACGATTCGCCCCCCTGACTGCTAGGACCCACCAGCTACATCTTCGCACGCAAGGAAGTGCCTGACAGTTGGGACCCACCTGGTCGAAGCATACGTAGCGTTGTCATTCTGGTTGCGAACGTGTATGTACATACTGGTCGATGTAGAGGCGCGCACGTGTTGTAGATGTAGTGGCGCGCACGTGTCATAGTAGAGGCGTGCACGTAGCATGTACACGCACTACGCGTGGCGAGGGTGCAAGAAAGAAAATCTGCCACGCACGCATACATACGGCAGGGTCTCGAACGCCTACTCGCGCATACGTACATGGCTGGGTCGAAACGGAGAAACAGTGTCGTTGTCGTGTTCATGGGGAGCCAACCGGCTGGGTCGGAACGGAATGCGTGGTCGTGTTCATCGGGAGGGCTTGGACGAAGCAGCGATGGAAGCGAGGCCTGGCGTACCGCACAACGGAGGAAACGGCCTTGTGTTCGACCGGCCACATTCGAAATGGGGTCCTGTTGATCGGGAGGGCCCTGGCGTACCGCAAAATGGAGGAAACGGACCTCCCACGGTCAAAACGGGGTCTGTTGATCGGGAGGGTGTGGCATACCGCAAAAGCGGAGAAACGGACCTCCTACGGTCAAACGGGGTCTGTTGATTGGGAGGGTGTGGCGTCGCAAAAGCGGACGAAACGGACTTGTATTGGAACGCTACGGTTGAAAGCAGGGGGGAGGGTGTGGCGTGCCGCAAAACAGGACTCCACGGGATCTGTTCATCTCCACCGTCGACCTCCTCCGGCCTCCACGGGCTACCGCCGACCTCCTCCGGCCTCCACGGGCTCATGTTCATCCAGCCACCACCGCGCGCTACTCCACCGGCTACTGTTCAACCACCCCTCCACGGGCACCCCTCCACCGTCTACTGTTCATCCAGCCCTCCACACCATGGGGTCCTGTTCAACCACCCCTCCACAGCCACCCCTCCACCGTCTACTGTTCATCCAGCCCTCCACACCACGGGTTCCTGTTCATCCAGAGGCAATGCCACCGCTCACTGTTCATCCAACCCCCCCGCAATGCTCACTAGCGAGAGTAGCGAAGAATCGCCCATCGGGTTCGATTAACAGCCATCGATCGATCGCTCGGGTTCGATGAACGCGTAGCTGCGCGCAGTCCTTTCGGGTTGATTAGAGCCCAACGCCCTTCGGGTTGATTAGAGCCAACGCCGCACACGCGCAGCGTCGTCACGAGAGAAACACGCATCGCTCCGCCCCGACCTCCCACCGTGAGCGGCAACTCCCGAAATTTTCCTCCCCTCGCTTCTACCACGGTTTTTCCGTCATGGGACGGCCCAAAGAATGTCATGCAGCTGCGTCTCCGGCCCGCCTGTGACGAAAAGCCCATTTTATGTCATGATTTTTTGTCATAGAAGTAGGAGCCCACCACATCTATGATGATACCGGGTTTTGTCACAATTATCGTCATAGAAGTGTCATATGTATGACAGAAAAAAAATTCGTTCGGCCCAAAATGTCACGGATGTGTCTTTTTTTGTAGTGTGATTGGTTTGCAAAAAAAATAGTATCACTGCCGATTTGTAATTAGTTCTTATTTCTGATGAATGCTAGTGTTTCAACTCTTACGACGAAGTGTGCCAAACATGGCACGTGCTGGATGTCCCACACGTCGGCGAAAGGAGTGGGACATGAACAGGGTGGTAGAGCCCAGCATAAAAAAACAGTGTGGTAGAGCGTCTCCACTTCTTCCACTTCTGGGTCGGAGACCACACGTAGTAGTACTTAGTGGTATGAACGATATAAAGTGCGACCTGGAGAGAAAGACACGTCTAGTTGGAAGGTCTCGGGGCATACACGTAAACAAATATAAAAGTTAATATGTGCCTCCAACTAATATAGTAGTAGTAGAGTACTTAGGCACGCATCTCCATAACATCACCGTGCATTGCACATTACAACATTAGTAGTAGTACTCCTCCGTTCCAAAATAGATGACCCAACTTTGCACTAAAGTTAGTACAAAGTTGAGTCATCTATTTTGGAACAGAGGGAAATACGTAATAAGAGACAAATGCTGCCTAAGAGTTCCCTTCTCGACCTACTTTTGGGTGTTTGGTAGAGTGTATGGAGGTGCATGAGTCCACACTAGTTTAGCACAAATACACTAGAAGCATGCATCAAGAGAGCATGCATGAAGAGGGTGTTGAGTTGAGCATGCATGAAGAGGGAACAACTATCTTCGAGACGAGAACGCAACCAAACACACCCTATATGCCACGCATGTTCCTACCATTTGTGCCTTTCTACTTCACTTCTCGCGCTACATTACTCGGGTCGCACGCCCACTCCACGGGTACATGTCCGTCTCGTAGTTCCAGTCCCACGTTTTCTTCATATAGATGGCGATCCTTGCATAACACGTGCACCTTCATGCTAGATGTCTCGCGTGTTGGCAAAAGGATGAACAAAGCTCACGTAAAAAAATAGAGTGGAAGAACATAGATTCTGGATGACCGAGAAGGAGCAAGGAACCTTGTGGTGGAGCGTCTGCACTCATAATATTTAATATTATTCAGCGATATAAAATTAACCAATCATCTCCACAATAGACTGGAAGAGTACGAAACACGGCAGCCCAGTGTAGTTACATCATACTAGTACATGGCTAACCCACGCTATCACCATATTTCTTGGCTTCACTATCTCTAGTAATCCAATGATCAGACGCTTCTCCTCCTCGTCTCAATCAAAGTCACGGCGGTCTAAGCGTTTCTGCCGCCTATTGAGGTCGGTTAACTATCACATGTTAGCGACATGCCAAGAGCATTCTAAAATAATTCCTTTCACGTTCCGCTTTCAAAAAGAAAAAAATCCTTTACGCATTTAATTTGCATGTATGCTTTGAGCAACTTGCATATCCTATATCGCTCTGTTTGATACTCTAACTTAGCTAGAGGTTAGACTAACTCATGACTAACCCTGAACTAACTATAGCCAAAGAGGTGTTTGGGTGATGTGGTTAGATTGACAATAAATGCACTTCATGGAGAGAGAAAGGTGATTTTTCAATGGTCCCAATGAGAACTATCTCCAGTTAGCACCTCTTGGGTGGGATAGTTTTTTTTGGTGGGTTCGGTGCAACTTGCTCCAATTTAAACGCTCATGCTTGGATACTTTAGGGCTATTTGAGCCCCAACTAGCTCAAACTAACTCTAACCCATGGATCCACACAGGGCCTATGGCCGATCTCGACGCGCGAGCGATCGCGTGCCGAAGCGGCGCTCTCTCGGCCGTCGTGCCACTTCAAAGCCGGCGCCACTGAGAAGTCGCCTCCGCTCTGGCTGGGCATTAATGCAGCACTGACGCTCCAGGGCGACGTTGACTGAGGGAGTCCTGGATTAGGGGGTGTCCGGATAGCCGGACTACCATCATCAGCCGAACTATCATTGGCCGGACTATCATCATCGACCGGACTCCAAGACTATGAAGATACAAGATTGAAGACTTCTCCCCGTGTCCGGATGGGACTCTCCTTGGCGTGGAAGGCAAGCTTGGCGATACAGATATGTAGATCTCCTACCATTGTAACCGACTCTATGTAACCCTAGCCCTCTCCGGTGTCTATATAAACCGGATGGCTTTAGTCCATGGACTAGAATCACAACAACCCTTACAATCATACCATAGGCTAGCTTCTAGGATTTAGCCTCCTTGATCTCGTGGTAGATCCACTCTTGTAAACATCCACAATATCAATATCAATCAAGAAGGACGTAGGGTTTTACCTCCATCAAGAGGGCCCGAACCTGGCTAAACATCGTGTCCCTTGTCTCCTGTTACCATCCGCCTAGACGCACAGATTCGGGACCCCTACCCGAGATCCGCCGGTTTTGACACCGACATTGGTGCTTTCATTGAGAGTTCCTCCTGTCGCCATCGATAGGCTTGATGGCCTCTTCAATCAACAACGACGCAATCCTGGGTGAGACCTTTCTCCCGGACAGATCTTTGTATTCGGCGGCCATACAGCTGCGGCCAACTCGCTTGGCCATCCGAGCAGATCGAAAGCTACGCCCCTGGCCGTCGAGTCAGGTTTGAAGCTTAAACTTCACGGCCGATATCGCGGAGACTTGATCTTCGATGGATCTGAGCCACAACCGAAGCGTGCAGGCTGTGCCACGATGGGCATGACCTAACTCGCCGCGGACAGCACCTTGAGGTCAAGACTGCGAATCCGCTCCGACTCATAGTCCGGAGCCGATCGCCGGATCGAGGACGGATGGCTGGACACCGCCGAGCTGCAACTCCTACGGCGATGGAGCGAACACCTACCTTGTCCCGCATAAAGCTCATGACTCGAGGTGCCGGACTCTCTTCCGGACCAACCTCCTGCGCCCCGCCGGTCCGAATCCGATTGGGCGCCGATCATGGAATTCACCGCTGCGGACATCTTTTCAGCACTCGCCTTTGGCGATATCATATATTCATTGAAGCATCTCTCGCTATCCGGAGAGCCTGGCGAACCACGGCGGGGACGGTTGGGATGCGGACGACGAAGAAATTCAGAGCCCACCCACCACCCACTTCAGAGCCACCGCCGATGATTTAACCGGCATACTCGACTCGACCCCAAGACATCGATCGTATGGACGGCGATGCGGAGACTACTAAGAACCAAGTGCCTACAGCCATCGAAGACCACCTCGTCATACGACATATACATGGTGGACACCCCAAAAGATGGGGACGGCGAAGAAGCGGCGGAGCCGATTCCTTAAAGAAACAGCCCAAGCGCCGACGTCGCGGGCGCCGCTCTAAATCCCGCCACCAAGCAGAACGGAGATTCCGCACAGGAGATAATAACACCCGAAAGTGCGAAGACAACTCCCTCCAAAGACGATCCAGCAGAGGAGGAGGCGAAGCAAGCCCTCACGAGAGGGCGGCGGCATTTAAGAGGTCAAGGATGACAATTACTTACCTCCCTCCGGAGACGAGGCAAGCCTCGGCGCATTTAATTCATCATGCCCGAGGATCCCATCGAACAAGAGCGTTTCAGACGCAGGCTAATGGCCACGGCAAACAGCCTAAAGAAAAAGCAGCAACGACTTCAAGCTGATCAAGACCCATGGCCGACAGATGGACCGAGGTCCTCGCGTCAAGAGTATGAAGTCGAACGCCTCCAAAAGTTACCCAAAACGCAAGTTGCTCCCCGATTAGAGGAGGAGGCATACAAACCTGCATCACCAGCGCTGTACGGGCAGACCACCACCTCGTGGGCATGACAGAGGCGTGCAAGCCCTCCACCAAAACCGCACCCGGCATCGCTCAAAAGCATGAAGCCACGGGGACGCTACCGGAATTGCGGGATATATTGGAGGACAAGGCAAGACAATCCAGATCTATCTATGGATCACGTGGGCGCCCCGACCCACAGCGAATACCGTCGCGCTGATATAACTACTCCGGCGGGCGAACACAGCAGACAACGCCTCTCGAGCTACGCCGAGATATTGCTCAATCTGAGGCGCCGCACACCCACTATGCTTCACGGACGAAGTAATGGATCATCAAATCCTCAAGGGTTTAAACCCGTTAATATCGAACCCACGATGGCACAACAGACTTCGCGGTTTGGATTGAGGATTATCTTCTCCATATACACATGGCCATGGCGGCAATCTTCACGCCATCAAATATCCCCGCTCAAGCTTAAAGGACCAGCTCGGCATTGGCTTAACAGCCTGCCCGCAGAGTCAATTGATCTTTGGGAGGACACGGAAGCCGCATTCCTCGACAACTTCTAGGGCACGCGTATGTGTAATGCGACCACCGGACGCAGATGACCTAAGCCACATAATCCAGCAGCGCATTTAATCGCCAGCAATTCTCGACACGGTTCTTAATAAAGAAAAATCAAATCGCCGACCGTCCGGATGCGTAGAGGCACTCGCTGCCTTCAAACATAACATCCGTGGCGAGTGGCTGGCCCGGCACCTAGGACAGAGAAGCGAAATCCATGGCAGCCCTCACATCACTCATGGCCCGCTTCATGCGGGAGAGGATAGCTGGCTAGCTCGCAGCAACAACCTCAAGAAAACGCTGGCAGTCCGGATACCAAGGACCGCAATGGCAGGTTGTGTCGAAACAAAACAAACGCCGCATTAACGGCGACAGCAATGAGGATACGGCGATCAACGCCAGAGTCCGAGGCTCCAAGCCGGTCAACGGAAGAAGCCATTCAAAAGAACCCTCGGGCCCGCCCAATTTGGACCGAATACTCGACCGCTCTTGTCAAATACATGGAACCCCGAAAAGCCAGCTAACCACACCAACAGAGATTGTTGGGTATTCAAGCAGGCAGGCAAATTAATCGCCGAAAGCAGTGACACGGGGCTACACAGCGATGACGAGGAAGAGACCCAGCCGCCAAACAACAGAGGACAAAAGGGATTCCCCCCTCAAGTTCGGACGGTAAACATGATATAGGCAACGCATATTCCCAAAAGGGAGCGGAAGCGTGCACTAAGGGACGTATACGCGATGGAGCCAGTCGCCCCAAAATTCAACCCATGTTCCTCTTGCCCGATCACTTTCGATCGAAGAGACCATCCGACCAGTATCCGCCATGGCGGATTCGCCGCATTGGTTTTAGACCCAATCGTTGATGGATTTCACCTCACGAGAGTCCTGATGGACAGCGGCGAGCTTGAACCTGCTTTATCGAGGATACGGGCGCAAGATGGGCATAGACCCTTCAAGGATTAAACCTACAAAGACAACCTTCAAAGGCATCATACCAGGTGTCGAGGCCAATTATGCAGTGCTCGCCATTATCGAAGTGGTCTTCGTGATCCCGGATAATTTCCGGCGAGGAGTTAATCTTCGACATAATCCCGCTCGCAGCGGCTATCACGCTCTGCTTTCGGACGAACCGCGTTTGCAAAAATTCAAGCGGTGCGCGACACGCATACCTTAAGCTAGATGCCAGCCCTCGTGGAGTCATCACGGTCAATGGAAACACGGAACGCTCCTCCGAACGGAGGAACATACAGCGGCTCTCGCGGCAGAAATCAGAGCAGACTTTTAAGGCAATTCTCGAGTCCGCCGCTAAACGACCGGACACGCACCAAACGCGCGCCGGAGCAACATCAACCAAGACCACCGGCACGCCCGAGCACGCGCGTAGCAATGCAGCCTCAACCCCAGCCCTCGCAAAATTGTAAGAGAAACTCTCGCGTACATAACACGCCTTGGAGATACCATGGGCATAGGGGAAGGGCACAACCACAACAGACCAGTGCGGTTCGACCACACCAGGGCTCCCAAGTGTCGCTCTTTTTCTTTTATTTTCTCTTTTTATACAGAACTCAGTCCGTGGCGAACCTGCCGAACTCATGATGCAACAGCCGTGAAGGACAAAGGCGCGATTTAACACTCAGGTGGTCTCCATCACGAGCATTAAATTTGTTAAATACAACATTCCGCGGCCTACCCCTGGAGGGAGACGCCTTTAATTCGTCCAATCCCTTGCTTTCCGCACTATTTGTATCATTCCGCACTCATAGCATATCTTCTCGAATAAAATGCAGCACTTTTTGCCTATAATTGCATTACTTTATATATATATATGTTCATTTACGACATGTTGCACCCGTGCATCTTGGTACGGCCAAATACACCAGGGGCTTATGTCCTCCGCATTATGGTGTGATAAAGTCCGCACACTTTCACAAGTGCAGCGCCCCGAACTTATAGCATTATATGAATCGGCTCCGAATCATGTCTTGGGTCAATAGTTGGGTTTGCCCGGCTCCCATGTTTGGCACCTTATGTTCCGTTCTATCGGCTAAGGTAGCACTGGGAGAACCACTGCGATTGCGCCCCGGTTGAGCCGGGTTAACGCCTCAGTGGAGAAAGCTAAAACTGACTGTCATGATAAGGCGAGAGACTGGTCGCTGTTCGAGAGGTCCTTTCGGGTCCTTAAAGACCTACACCGCTTCGAGCGAAGTTCCGGATTATGTCCGACGAAGGCGTGGATAGCGCCCCAATTCAGTCCTCCGAATACTAGGGGCTTCACCGAAATTTAAAATTATTGAATTCTATGGCTAAGTGAGAGTGTTCAAGCACTATAAGTCCGATTGCCTTGTTCATTGTGTTGAGCGCCTCCCTCGATGGACCCAAAAATGGGAACTAGAGCGCTCAAGTTTATCCGAACACCCCAAAGACTGTGGCATGGGGGCTGAAGCCGACGACTTGCCATCTCTCAGATTTAATAAACGGCCGCACTGAGAAGGTAATTTTTAAATTAACAAGCGTTGCTTAGCGCATATGAACAAAGTTTTCAGCGCATGAGGATAACACATTGCGAATTCACTAAAAATTACATCCTGGGGCACTCATCCGCAATCTTGCGGGCACCCTTCAGACAGCCTTATAGTACAGTTCGGCGCACGATGTTCCTTGCCCGTGGTGGCGCGTCGCTGATTAGCTTCTCCGCATCCAGCTTGCCCCAATGCACCTTTGCGCGGGCAAGGGCCCGACGAGCACCTTCAATATAGGCGGAGCGCTTGATAACCTCCACCCGTGGGCACGATCCACCAGCCATCGACGAGGCGAAGTAGCTCTGTGCATGGCCTCTCCAGCCCTGGCGGACTATGAGGCCCTTCATGGCCTGCTTGGCCACCTTATGGAGCTCGACCAGCTGCTTCACTGATCGCTAGGGGCACGGATGGCCGGCCTCAAAGATATCGAGACCGAAGACCTTCTCCGCTGAGCTCCCTCCTCGGCTCGGTAGAATGCGGCGGCATCGACACGCTGCGAGGCAGATCTGCAACGCCTCGAGAACTCCAATTCGGGTAAGTAACACGTAATTTACATTCACATGCTTGCTTTGCATGAAAAATGCCTTACCCGCCGCTATCTTCCTCATCAACTCAATCTCCGACGGGACTTATGGGCCTCGGCGTTGGCGGTTTGGCACTTTCGAGAGCGAGGCAAGCTCGGACTCTCGAAGTCTTTGAGTCACGCCCAAACCCTCATGCTTTTCCATGAGAGCCCGGAGCTCTTGATGAACCACCGCCACCCGCGCCTCCTGCTTTCTCGCTCTGCCCGTTCCAGATTATGCTGCGTTCGACAGACACGGCCTCCTTCAAGGTCGCCACCTGCGTTAAGTGGCCCTGCAGTACCATGTTATCCTTGTTATTTTTGTTGCAACCTAAATCCTTTTCTGTAAGGTACAAGTTCAAAGTGGTGTTACTCACCTTCTTTGTCCTGGAGCTGCTTCCTGGTGCGGCCGAGCTCTTGCTCGGACCGCTCGAGCTCCTGTTTTAAAGCACCGACCTCCGCAGTCAGTGTGGCCGAGGTCAGCAGCGCAGCCTGCAACCCATATTGACATAATTTTAGCAACCCTGCCTATATCTTTTTTCAGATCCTCAGTCCGGCTTTTCTTTCCGAACACCGAACCGAGCATCAGGGGCTATTGTCTATGCGTATTACATTGCATATTTTAACTTCTTACCTCAAAGCACGATAGAAGGCTATCTGCGAGCTGGTCAGCCCGCCCTTGGCGAAGCTGCACTTTCAATCACCGCACTCATAATAGTGCGGTGTTCTTCCTCGATGGAAGCGCTCTGCAGCGCCTCAACAAATTTTCGGCGCCCCGGTTGGGACGGAAGCCGCCCGGCACGGTCTTGCCCTTCGTTCGAAGGGCGCCCGGCCGGACTCGAACCATCGCGGGTTCGATGTGGAGTCCGGCGCAAAGTCCGGAGGACGCCTTGTGGCGCCCGAGCCTCCCCGATGGGTCCCTTCTTGGGATCCCACTCGGCGTCCTCGGCGTCGCGAGGGGTGGAGGCGGTCGGGATGGAGTCTACATCCGACGAACCAACGACCCGCTTCGATGAAGCGGGGAGATCATCACTCGCCGGACTACAGGCAGTATGCGGCATTAGAATGACACTATGTGACGCAGAAAAAGAAATTATAAATCATTCAGGAATCCGGATACTTACGATCTCGCCAGAGGCCTGGCCCTTGAAGGCCATTCTTCCTCGCCAACGTTGTTGGTTGCGGAACTGTCCGGGGGAATAGTCCTTCCCCTCTTGGACCCTTGGCCTCCCTGTTGGGGAAGCCTTCCTCTTCCTCTCTCCTCCTGGGAGAGAGTCCTCTCCTCCTCATTTTTCGGGAGGATTCCGCCCGAGTCGTCGGACACTGAAAACGGGCACTCTTTCGAGCACCCGTGGCCTCCTTCTTGGCCTTCTTCTTCGGCACCACGTGCGGTGCCGGAACCAGCAGCCTCACTAGACGAGCGTCTACTGGGTTTTCTGGCATAGGAGCCGGACAGGTAATCTGCTCCGCCTTCCTCATCCAGTCCTATCAAAGGAAAAGGGGAAATTAAAACCCGCATAGAGTCAAACTATGAAAAATAAGTGTCCCGTAAAGGGATAGAATCACTTACCTCGTCGGCCAGGCGCATGAAGCGAAATCATGCGATCTTGATCGGCGGATGCGGGGCTTCGCGCCTTGAACAGCACCTTCCAGCGCCTTCAGACGTTGTGTCGAAGAGCTTGCTCAGCGCTTTGGTGCTGTTCCGGATTGAACTCCCATAGATTGAATGCCGCTCTTGGCATGGGAGAATCCGCGGACGAGCATGACTGGACCACGTTAACCAGCCTGAGCTTCTTCACCAGCTTCTTGATCTGGGCTTGAGTCCCATCAGCTCCTTCAAACTACCCCACAGCAAGACCTTCTCTTTCCGGGAGGTGAGCTGCGTGGGGATACCAGATCTAAACTCGGGGCCGCCGCCATTTTAGGGTCACGCGGCTCGGTGATATAGAACCACCCGATTGCCACCCCTTGACGGATTCCACGAAGGCCCCTTGAACTAAAGGACGTTGGGCATCTTGCCCAACATGGCGCCTCCGCACTCCGCTTGAGTGCCCTTCACTACCTTCGCTTGACATTGAAGGTCTTGAGCACAAGCGAAGTGGGGCTGGATGCAGAGGAAGGCCTCGCACACGCACGATAAACGCCGAGATGTTGAGGATGAAGTTCGCGCGGATCATGGAAATCCAGGCCGTAGTAGAACATGAGCCCCGGACAAAGGGGTGAAGTGGAAAGCCCAGTCCGTGGAGGAAGTGGGAAGGAAGACGACCCTCTCATGGGACCAGGGGGTGGGGATGAGCTGCCCTCGTCGGGCAGCCGGTGCGATGTCGCCGGAGAGGTATCCGCGCCGCGCAGTTTGGCGATGTGCTCCTCCTTAACGGTGGAGGCCAACCATTTACCTCCCGCTCCGGACATGGTCGGAGGAGGTTGAGACGAGATCTTGCGAACTTGGGCGCTGGAGCTCGAGTGCGCGGAGATGGATAAGCAAAGGAGGAAGAAGGCGTAGGTGAGAAGGTGAATCCTTATCCCTTATATGGGCGGGCGAAGTCTACGCGTCCCCCACCGGCCTAGTAAAACTCGCTTATCTCCCAAGCGTCACCATCAATGGCGCGGTTGGGTTACCCACGTCCGTATTGATGAGAATCCCGGATTAAGGGGAAACACGATCTCTGCTTCGACAAGACGTGCCAAGGAAACCGCTTCGCTAAATGCGCTGAGGTGGTAAAGTAAAAAACAATTCGAGTAATGGCTTGGTAGTGGTGTGACGTCATGCCACAGAAAACGTCAGCAGATTGAACTTGTGTATATATTATTATTCTCTCTACGGTGGAATGTGGAATTTATTTTGCAGAGCCGGACACTATCCTGGTGTTCACAATCTTCTATCATTTGGAGGAGGAACCCGCCTTGCAATGCCAAGCAATATACACGCCGGACTTATCGTCATTGAAGCCTGGTTCGTGGGCTCTTGAGGAGTCTGGATTAGGGGTGTCCGGATAGCGGACTACCATCATCACCGAACTATCATTGGCGGACTATCATCATCGACCGGACTCCAAGACTATGAAGATATAAGATTGAAGACTTCTCCCGTGTCCGGATGGGACTCTCCTTGGCGTGGAAGGCAAGCTTGGCGATCTGGATATGTAGATCTCCTACCATTGTAACCGACTCTATGTAACCCTAGCCCTCTCCGTGTCTATATAAACCGGATGGCTTTAGTCCGTGGGACTAGAATCACAACAACCCTTAAAATCATACCATAGGCTAGCTTCTAGGGTTTAGCCTCCTTGATATCGTGGTAGATCCACTCTTGTAAACATCCACAATATCAATATCAATCAAGCAGGACATAGGGTTTTACCTCCATCAAGAGGGCCCGAACCTGGGTAAACATCGTGTCCCTTGTCTCCTGTTACCATCCGCCTAGACGCACAGTTCGGGACCCCCTACCCGAGATCCGCCGGTTTTGACACCGACATTGACCGTTTCATGTGGGAAGCGTGCGCTGGCAAGGGAGTATAGGTTTTGAACCGTTTCAGGTGTAGTACTGGTAGTTTGCAAAACTACTAAATTATTGCACTCAGTTTCCTAAGAATTTTTGGTAAAAAACATTACTCCACAGCCCGCTTCCCTTCTCCTTCCTCTTCCACCGCCCGCGCTAATCCGCGGGAAGCGACCGGTCAACCCTTATATGGGAGTGCTAGCACAAAAAGATGCATGCATGACCACTAAATTTCCAAATTAAAGCGCCGCTCCGGCGGGAGTATGACGTATGTTGTTACCTTCGGCCGGCCCATGGCTACCGGGCGACGGCGACCAGAGAAGAGGCGGCAGGAGGGGAATGAATGCAGCTACTGTTTGGGTTCGCCTTCCGGCTTAAATAAATGCGCAGCATCACGTGTACCTGCGGGTGCACAAATTATAACATACTCGTGTCTCCTTAAGTGGGCGTCACGTAACTGGTGTGTGTGTGAGAGATTCTGAGAGACAGAGTGCGAGTGTGCAACTCTACTCTTCAGACATGTACTCAACCTTTTGCATCGGGATATAACTATAATGGTATTTACTTTAGCTAGTGATTTACGTGGCCATGTTAACGTGGTTGTGTCAAAAAATGTCACTTCTCGCTCGTGATTTGCGTTATATAATTACAAGCAAGATTCTCGCATTGCACGGAACATCAATATGCATTTTTTACAAAACACCTTTTGTGATGGACCCATGCAGGAGTAATCCCATGTGTAAAACTAATGATATATCGAGAATTTTATCGGTAAACTGGTATCTCGAGAATGTCATCGAAAAATGAAAGATGAGAGATAAGGCGAGGAGGAGTGGGCGTGGTGGTGGTGGTGGTCGGAATGGGCGGAGGCATGGGGATGGGCCAGGCGCCAAGCAAAGGCAAAGGGCCACCATGCATGATAGATTGTTCCGAGACTTATTCCTTTTTAATTGCTGAGCAATGAGGTTGCGAGGAGATAATGATGTGGAGAGAGGTGCGGTATCTTTTGTAAAATTATCATAGTTTGCTTTCTATCCGTCAGATATAGATCATACGGATCAGACATAAGATGGCAGGCACACCATCATCGCCAACTCGTTTTTTATAAGGGTACATATGATAAGTTTGTGGACTACTAAAGTAAAGTGGAATTTGTCCATGTTATGCAAGTAAATAAAGGTGATTGTTTATCATACGGGTAAGGTTGGATGAAGGTGGTAGGAACAAATGCTCCGCCTAGAGCATGTGTGTGTGAGATGGAGTCTTAGTGTGTGTGTGTGGGGTGTGTGTGTGAGAGAGAGAGAGAGAGAGAGAGATGGAGTCTTAGTGTGTGTGTGTGTGTGTGTGTGTGTGAGAGAGAGAGAGAGAGAGAGATGGAGTCTATGTGTGTGTGGTGGCTGTGTGTGTGTGTGTGTGTGTGTGTGTGTGTGTGTGTGAGAGAGAGAGAGAGAGATGGAGTCTTAGTGTGTGGGGGGGGTGTGTGCATGCGTGTGTGTGTGTGTGTGTGTGTGTGTGTGTGTGTGTGTGTGTGTGGGGTCCTCTGTGTGAATGTAATTTAAGTGTGCATGGCTTCATCATAGAGAGGTGATGTGTATGGCAGAGGCCACCAACGATGGGGTCTAGAGAGAAAATGTGAGAGAGGGAAGATAAGGTGCGTGCGTGAGAGGAGTCGACATCGAGAGAAGCGTGTTTGTTCGAGAGACACCGAGGAAGACTACTATATATCGATGGTGCATGTGGCGGGAATTAAACAAAGGGATGGTCTTATTGGTTTGGGGATATAGGGGAAGAGTGAGAGGCGGGGGGTAGCTAGAAGGAGATTGTTAAGTGTGAGTGTGTGTTTTACCCATCCAGTGGAAGTTATGTGCACAAAAGAGGAGAACGATTGATGTGGCGTTAGGATTGAGGGTAATTAACTACATATGGAGACATAGAGACCTTGAGCGTGCATGTGTGAGAGGTATACATGTATCGTGGGATGTGTGTGTGTGTGCGCATGATCGAGGTAAAAGAAAGAAGACATAAGTCATAAGATCAACGACATGGGAGAGACGGATCGGTATGACAATATGCATGCATGTGAGAATGCAGGAAGAAGGCCCGACAAT
Organism: Aegilops longissima; assembly: GCA_021605205.1. NCBI lineage: Eukaryota > Viridiplantae > Streptophyta > Magnoliopsida > Poales > Poaceae > Aegilops > Aegilops longissima. The sequence continues at coordinate 61,148 of JAHIAM010000202.1, forward strand.
TGAGCATGTGTTTTTTCTTTAAGAGATAGTGGCGTGGGCTGGAGCATGCATCTATGGCGGAGAGAGGGGTGAGGCATAGCGATTATGCAAAAGAGATCAACCTATAAATGCATATGTATGGAGAGACATATATAGTGTGGGTGATAGGAAGCAAGACTCCGTGCGAGAAAGAAATATTGACGGAGAAACTACAGATAGATACAGAGATGGAGATGCTAGCTAGAGGGACATCCGCTAGTTTGGGTGTTAGAGATGACCGTCGGGTGGTTCAAAGGTTGAAGTTATATATGTGTGTGAGAGGGCACTTGACTGCATGTAGAGAGAAACATATGTAGGGTGCATGATAGGAATCAAGAGTCAGGACGAGAAAGAAGGTTGATGGAGAAACAGATAAATAGAAAGATAAAGATGCTAGCTAGTGTGCATTAGAGATAGGAGTCGAGTGGATCAGAAGGCTGGGTTATGTGTGTGGGTGTGAGAGAGATAGAGAGAGGGTGCATCTGAGTCACATACAAACAGATATCAGAGAGAAATGAGATCCAGAGAGACGGAGTTTTGTCTCTGCGAGAGAGAAAGATATTTCACAATGAGAGTGATAGCTAGAGAGACATATGAGGGAACGCAAGATATCTCTAGGGAGAGAGGGTGTGTGTGAGCGACATACAAGAGAACAATGGAGAAATATGAGACCCTGGAGATAGAGTCTGTGTTTGTGTGTGAGAAAGAGATATTGAAGAGGAAGAGTCGAGGTTCTCATATCTAAGGAGCGAAAGACATCTCAGTATGAGGGGTGCTGAGTGGCACACATGGGAATAGTAGAGAGAAATGAGACCCGGAGACAAAGTTTAGTGTTTGTGTGAGAGAAAGAGATTCCACATGGAGAATCATAGTTAGAGACACATAGCAGGGGCGAGATATACTTAGAGAGATAGAGTGATGAAGGTCGAGGGAGAGAGTACCGTCGGTGTGTTACGAAGATAAAAGATCATTGTCGACATACATGGTAGCACGAGAGATACGAGAGACGATGAACGTATAGGTCAGAGAGATAGTCCTATATAAGCATGAGTGATAGCTATATGAGACGAATATCTGGATAAAAGGATTCAAATATTTAAGCGGAGATCACGACATCGATAATATCATAGCATAAATTGGTGTATCAAACATGCATATTCATTTGAATTTGGGCTGCGTGTAATGTTATATAGTTTATCAATATTGGTGATCCATAGATTCTTCAATTACAAACAATGCATGGTTTATATGCAATTAATGTCTAAGCGGGATTACACTATATGTTGCGTGTGTGAAACACATTATACATGTTTGAGAAGTTAAAAAACCCGCATGAAACACACATTAATTGGAACAGTTAGTGAGGAATGCATACATTGGATTTCAACATAAAGTGGTTTCAAATATTTGAAAATCCAAATTGATGGATACAACCTTATGAATCTGAGATCATGCCATTTGTAAACCATATTTATGTATAAATGGTGTTGTGCTTTTGAAAGTATATATAAAAAATGATGTATATATAATGTAATTCCAATTGAAAATGGATCCGCCTAAAAAAAATAGAATACAAACAGGATTGAATTGAGTTGGCACGGTAAATGTGCACTCTGCAAAATTTGAGCGAAGCGGGGAAAGTCGCGAGAATCGCTTGAAACCAAAATCTGCGAGATGGAAATCACTCGCCTATCCTCGCCACACAAAGCCTATCTGCTGGATTTCTATAGGTTTCGATAGGGTAGGTTTGTAATTTCACCCAAACGTGACGTAACCGCCTCTCACCCGATTCATACACGGTGGGCTTAAAACACAGTGTGTCCTCGGCCAAATCGACTCCTCCCCGATTCATATTCATACACGGTGGGCACCTAAAACAAACTCTCGTCGGCAAATATTCGGTGTATGCAAGATTACAGTCCTATCCCCAACCGACTAATGTTGTTGTGATGTAGTAGAAATTTGAAACGGGGCTAAGTTTGTAAATTTCCTCGCATTTGAGACAAGCGTGCCCTGAATACATGGTTCCCCTTCCTCTCTACCTCCCTTTTCCCCATCCGTACTCTATGGGCGCCAAACACCCTCTCCACCCCACCTCCTCCGTCCGCCGTCCGCCACATCCACCGCCATCCTCCTCCACCATGCCGAGCCGATACCCGACACCGCCGTCCATTACAAGAGATCACCTCTCTCATCCACGCCTTGGACGGGATCCTTGCATCCCGTCCTCTCGCTTCATCCCGCTGCGTCGTCCACCTTGCCGGCGCCGCTCTCGCGACCGTCTCGTCCACCGCGCCGCCCGCCACCGTCTACCCTCCTAGATCTGCTTCCATGCTGCCGACAACCATCGCTACGCAGCACCAAATCAAATTCTCAAAGAGATCGTACATGGAGCCACACGAGGCGGTACTCTTTCGTATCTGCTCAACTTATTTATCGCAGCAAGAAAATAGATCGCCTTTGCTTTACTCTGATTTCTTGTCTTGGTTTGAAGTTGCCTTTGTCCGGTTTGCACCTTCAGATCCGCCATGGCACGCTCAACACTATACTCCCAATGCTTATGGTTTTCCCTTTATATTTCACACTAGTTAAATCACGATAGACTAAATTTCAAAATTGATTAGTCAATTTTTAGAGCTCGCGGAGTTCGCGGTTCGATCGAAGGGAATCGGGTGGTTGTGGGGCCTCGCCGAACGAAGAAAACTTCGACGCTGGTGGGGGTTGGGGCGGGTGGGGTGGGGTGGCGGAGAACACAGCGGTGGGGGCGGTGGTCCGCCGGCGTGCCCGTCTTGATGTTGTGTATGGGAAGAATCAGAGCGAGGAAGAAGAAGGGTTAGGAGATGTAGGATCTTCATCCAACCGCCGAAATGGTCGAGACAACTGGAGTTGCATTCTTAATGCGCTCTGGTTCATCATGTGTGGGCACTCGCGCAACCAACATTTTATTATCCAAAATCTTCTTGCTCTTCTTTACCATGTTCGATAGAGCTAGCTCAGACGTGATCGATAGGCTTTCAATTACTAGCGGCAATAGAACACCGTATTTT